>OMKZ01015878.1:7775-18947 GCA_900302535.1 Neoniphon sammara | reverse complement strand
AATGAAAAAGGAACTGTCTGCCAACTCCAATGACATCTCCCACAAGGCTCTATGACAAACGGTTCATGAGTTATGAAAGGGGGCGTGACTAAAGTATAGGCTCACCTACACCAATGAAAAATGAACTCTGCTGAGTCCAGTAATGCCTCCCGCAAGTGTCTATATAGGTGGAGGGGCTACCCCACACCACTAAAACGGGAACATCTGTGGAATCCAATGATGCCTCCAAAAGAGTCTATGAGAAACAGTTCATAAGTTATGAAAAGGGGCATGGTTAAAGTTTAGAGGGTGGGGCAAACAGTCACCAATGAAACAGGAACTCTGCTTAGTCCAATGGTGACTTCCACTGCTGCCTAAAGCAAACGCTTCATGAATTATGAAAGAGGGCATGGCTAAAGTATAGGGGGCAGGCTAACCCACACCGATGAAAAAGGAACTTTTTTTTTTTTTTTTTTTTTAAAGATTATTTTTTGGCATTTCTGCTTTATTGACAGCAACAGTAGAGACAGACAGGAAAGCCATGGGAGAGAGTGGGGGGGTGACATGCAGCAAAGGGTGCAGGCCGGAACTGAACCCAAGCCGCCGCGATTATGTGGTACGCACTCTATGGAGTGAGCCACCGGAGCGCCCCCCAAAAAAAGGAACTCTGCTGAGTGCAGTGATGCCTCTCACAAGTGTCGATGACAACCGGTTAATGATTTAATGGTTATCGGGACTGGCTTTTTTTTTTCCCTCTACTCTCATGTTACATGAATCTGTTTAGAAGTTATGTGCCTTTTTGTTACAAGCCTCTCCCCCTGCCACACCCCCTTTTTGGCAGTTGACGTGAACAGTTAATCAGTTCCCTCTTGGCTCATGACCAACCTTTCCACAAAATCTTGTGCAAGTCTGTTAAGCCATTTGAAAGTTATGCGCCTTTTTGCTACACACGCTCCTTGCCACACCTCTTTTTAGCCAATTGGCATTAATACATATACACACCTTCACATACACACGTGACCTCCATGCCAAATTTGTGAAAACTGTGGCTGCCAAAGTGTGGGGAAATTTTTGTCGACCAGCCAACCGACCGACCGACAGAGTGTGCTATAGAGCTGCTGGTCACAGCTAAAATAATATCCAACGTGATTTTTAATTAAAGTAATACAAGTTGGAAATACTGTCAAATAAAGTAATCTCTTACTTTGAACCAATGTTCAGATAAAGATGTATAATTTCTCCAGGAGAAAAATCAAAGTGTGTTACTTCCGCAACATTGGATGTAACAGTGGATCTATGTTTGATTTCATTAAAGGGCTGGCTACAAAACAATACCAGTCCTATTACTCCCAGTGTCGTATTGTCCGCTCTATACCCCGGGAAGTACAGCAAGTGCTCCCAATTCAGAGGGCCAATGGGATCTGTCTATGTATATATTGTGCTCCAGTAAGGCAAGCTGTTATAGGCTATCAACAGGATTGTAGCCAATCGTCCAGCTTGATGTGTGTGCAAAGTGATTTCCTGTTTTTTCACAAATTGTTTTAGAAGAATGAAAAAGTAATTAGTAATCTAACTGCTTTTTAGAGAGAGTAATTAGTAAAGTGAATACTATTTATAGAAAGCAATTTGTAACTTGACTTGATTTTTTTTTTATTACATGATATGCTGATTAATTGAATTAATCACAAATTAATCACAAATTAATCACAAGTAATCACATATATCAATACTTGCTTGGAAGAGCCCCCAAATGAAGATATTTCAACTCAAACACATTATCAAAAGGTGGCATTAGACATCAATTGTTTTATTTCCAATCATTTTTCCAAATATGTCTTTTTCTCATTGAATATAAGCCTATTACTGAGCTTAAATTGTGGCTAGAACAGTTTTTTAAAATTATTAACATAAGCTTATCGCTTAAGCAGCAGTGTGGCTATAATAGTGTTTTTAACTATTTAACGTACTATTTAAATGCATGAAAACTAACCCGCTGACCGGTTGGAATTGTCGGATTGATTCTGGTGGTGTCAGTGGCACCCTGAGGTGCTCTCTCAAAGCCACAGCAACTGCTCCAGCTGAGTGGCCTGTTCGTCAGAGCATCTGACTGACGCTGTGGCAAAATACCACAGTTAGGTTACTTGGTGTTATAGGTAGTGTTATTCAACACACAGAAACTTACAGTAACATCAGTACATTAATTAACAGAAACATTATATAATATTATATGCATTAATTTGTATTTTTTTTATACGTCATACCTTATTTTAATCAAAATTAATGCGTTAATTTGACAGCCCTATAAAATTCATTTGTGATGTATCTCTAATGCCTGGTACACACATTTGTCAATATTAATGAGACTAATCTCTTTCCATAATACATGAAAATCTTCAGAACTGGTCTAAATTTGTACTTATGGGAAATGCAGTATACCTACATGAGTATTATGCAAACAAATATAACGCAAAAATAGGGCACTGAAACCACTGAATCATGATACTGTTGTCATACCAAACCATACATGTTTTGTTTATATCGGATCTTTCTGATTAACAGGGCCATAATGGACTTAGATAGGTTGGTTCATAACCTCTTCTTCACATGAATTTTGTATTAGTTACAGTCTGTTCATCTTATTAATCTTGCATGGTGGACACAGTGAGCTCTTTCTTGTCTCCCTCAAAAGCTACCTTCAAATGAGATAAATCTGTGTATGCTTCATCCTGACATTCTTTACTTTTAAACACTTAATAATAATCTAACAGTCCAAACATTCTTTTTTTTTGTTGCCTTGTGTGTGTTTTTCATGCTGCATATGATAAAGAACACAGGTCAGCAGTGAACATCACCTATGTCACGAATAATACAGTCTCCCTCTAGGCCAATCAGTACCAAACCTTGTTTTGACCTTATAGCTCACTCTATGGGCCAATCAGTGTAATTTTGAATATGCTAAAATCCATTCCCCAAGTTTCATCAGCAGGTCTCATCAGCAGTGCTTGAAATATGACAGATAGATGAATGAAAGAATCAGTGTTGGGAGTAACGCCGGTGTTATTTTTTCAGTAACGGGGTAATCTAACTAATTACTGTTTCCATCGTTACAACGCCGTTACTGTTACTGACAATTAAATGCGGTACGTTACTACTGAAGCTAGCACACTCATTGAAGCTGTTGTCAACGTTCGCTGAATCTGAACGCACCCCTGGCTCTTTCAGGCAACCACGAGCTGCAAAGGTTTATTGGAGAGTGAGGGGGCCGGGGAGGGGCAACAACAGCGTAAGAGATGATGATTGGCTAAGGTAGAGTCACGTTTCATGGTAAGCCAACCAGAGTCAGAGTTCAGGTAGGAGGGTGTTTTTACACACAAACCAGAACGCACGGAGCAGCGTGCGCACACACACAAACTACTGGAGAATCAGAGATTACACCCAGCAATGGCAAGTGGCTTGTGAAACCTGCTCAGAAAAAAAATCCAAATTCTTTGACATATTACAACTTGTTTTTAAAGTAACGCAAATAGTTACTTTCCCTGGTAACGAGTTACTTTTATAATAGAGTAATTCAGTTACTAATTCAGTTACTTTTTGGGAGAAGTAATGAGTAACTATAACTAATTACTTTTTTTAAAGTAACGTGCCCAACACCGGAAAGAATAAATGAGAGGGTAAGAACAATAGTCTTAACAATATCCAATATTACAGGCATCTGAAACAAACAGGCCAACAAAATTATTTAATATAAATTTCATATAATCATTCCCCGATGTAAATAGGGAATATGGATAAATTATGTTAAATTGTGATTTATCTCTAAAATGTCTAAATCTGGGCCTTAAAGAAAGCAGTGTCTCTTCAAGTTATCCCTGCAGCTTATCTCGAAGACTCAACACTGAAGCAGTGGTAAAATCCTTATCTTACTGGGGTTAAGAGTATGGTGGATTTAACATGCATTCTGCAGGATGGCCATGCAGAAATGCATCCTGAACATTTGGTTGCCTTTTCTTCTCCTGTCATCTTGGAAAAGAAGCACCTCATTGAAATGTCAGGCTTACATGCCAAAGTCTATATGAGTCCCTGATAAGAAAGAGACATCCTTCTGAAGTTTAATCAAAAAGGGAGTGCAAACTACTTAAAAAATATATCAAACATTTTCTGTAGGAGCAGTATGGTCAAAGATGCATTAAAGATTATCAGAGGCAGCCTGAAGAGATGACAGCGGACTCTATGTCTATTCATTCAGTAATGAAAAAAGAAGATAAGCTTTTTCAACTTAATGTGGTCATACCCAGCCTCAAGTCCTGATGTCAGCTGTCCTAATCTTGCCATGCACAAATGTACAGTTTGTAGTGTACTGCTTCTCATGTCAAGCTAATATTGAGCTGTAGGTTTTGTCGCAAACACGATAATACGGCTTGATGTTAATCCTGACATGCACGGGCCTCTTGAACCACAGTCTGTGATTTTAATTAGCATGGTCATTCTCAGGCAAATGTTAGAAATGTTAGGCTAGAGAGATACTAATGCACATGAAATCAAACAGATCCCCTGCAGGCCTCTCAATTGCCTTATCCAAATGGGAGGCAACAACATACGAGGTGATAGTAACCAAACTGTGATACCTAGGTCTCTAGTAAATAAAATATATAAAGGAAACTGAAAAACTAAGATGAATACAAATGAATTTGAATTTCCCTTACGTTCTAGTCCCTGAACAAGCAGACAAAAAATTAACAAGATCACATTGTTTTTATGGTCTGGTTTGGTAGGAGACTTCCCAGTGTGTATAACCAAAACACCACAGCACATCCAGTGTCTAAGTCCACTTAAACTTTCCCATCTACATTATAGCTTCTATTTATTCCACTGACACCTTCAAAAATGGAAACGATAAAACAAAATTTGAATCAAAAGTTTTGTGTGCATCTCTGCAAAGTCAAATGAAGTTACAGTAACCAGCCCAAAGTACTGTTTTGCATTTAGAAAATGAAAAAGAATATGAAATAACTCACTTTTTTCATCATATTTCTTAATAGAAAATGTTGAGTGTCTGGGCCTTATTTTGACTGGAGCCATTAATATTTAAATATGCACAGTGGTGCAGAGAGGCGAGTGCCATTTGTGCCTTTATAAATTTGCATTAGGCTCTTAAATTAAACATTAATTACAGTTCTTCATAAAGGAACAATACCATGTTGAGGCATTATACTTTGCCAAGTTAATTATTTCCAATTTGCAACAAAATATCTGTGAATGTGTCAAACGGATGATATGGTTCACAGAGATTTAAAAAAAGTTGTTAGAATCACAGCATAAAGAAGGGACTAAGTGCTGGGATTTCATCAGGTTTGCCCTGAGAAGAATGTTAATTCTGATGCCAAGCAATGTTTGTGAAGTTCACTTTTGCCATCTTTTGTACAATATGTAAAAGTATTCCCTTCCTTTTCAGCCTGTCCTCTTTATCTTTTGTGAATTCTAACACTGCTCACAGCTCCAGATGAAAGATGAACATTTAATACTGCCCTGTGTATGTTTGTCCAGAATAAAGGCTTGCACTTTATTAGGAGAAATTCATTTCTAAGTTGTAATCTCCAAGGCAATCTGCCGTTAAACATCTAAATCCGTCCACCGTTTTGCGATTAACATACTGTGATTTCACTGTTTCTCTCAAGAACCAAATTAATGCCCACTTCAATATAAGCAGCTTTGAAGAGTAAGGGCCATGCCACAAATACCTTTTTCTGCTTTGGGATCGAGCAGACTGTCATTTCAAGAGATTAACTCTCTGTTCCAAGTCTCCAGAGGTTCACTTTAGAGAGGAATTATCTTATAACCTCATAAAAGGTAACATTAACTGACACACAAACAGTATCAACATAACACAGTGTTGCTGATGTAACAGTATATTGACTTTTCCTTACTCCCCAAAGAGAATAGCAGTCCAGAATCACAGAACACTATTAAACTGTAAAAGATAAAGCTTTATTCTCTCACAATCAGATAGTTGGTTGATTGCTTGTGTGAGTGAAGACCAGCTGACGGGATGACACATAGAGAACCTGTATATTTCATCAAAAGGTCAAGTTTCAGTTGTGATAACTGTTTGTAGCTGCTCTGACAACTTGTCATAAAGTGTTTGCATTGAAAAGCTGTGAGGGAAATTCATATTTCAAAAACTGTTTTTAGCTGTGACTGGCGGCTAGTGTAAGGGTTTGTTCACACAGAGAAGTGGTGCTGGAGAGAAATGCTTTGAACTCCATGGATTTCAACAGAATAGCATGTCTGCTTGCACTTGGTGACCAGAAGGAGCGCTGTGGCATGGATGGTGTTTTTTTTTTTTTTTTTTTTTTTTTTTTTTAGTTTAGTTTTGTTTTTTTGTGATTGCAGATGCGGAATATATTGAAACTTTACTTTTGAGGTGCTGCAGCGCAGATGGCAAGAAGGGGTAATGGTTGTTTACTTTGGTCAGGCAGCCAAAGCTACATACCCTCTTTTGTTGCAACTATTCTCTCCACCTCTCTATCTACCCCCTCAGTGACACAGCATTAGCATCTTCTTTGTGCCAAGCAGTTCTCTATGTGAACAGCCTCTAAGTCACTCTGTTGGTCAGTGGGGGACAGTGGTCCCCCACTGACAGTGGGGGACCGTGGTCTGTCAAAATTTAAAAATACACTTTTATGTAACAGAGGCATGTACGCTAGTGTTGGGCTTTTGCATTTTGTTTCACAGAGCCAAACAGGTCACAGCTCATCACAAATTCAATACTTGTTTCCTGCCTGTGGTATGCAGGGGTAATGCTATTCCTCCACAATTCAGAAAAAAAATCAGGGGAAAGGAGCACACTGAAGCAGGTTCACACTGCTATGAACATACTTAAGCCAGTATTTTAGAAGACCAGAATCCATCTACTACCTTCTCAGCAAGCCTCTAGAGTTAACATGATATGATGATGGTAAGTGGTTGATTTTCAGGAATATACAGTTACAATCCATGTTTCACATGGCAGGGATTAAGCAACCCTTGTAGGCCAGTCAGCTTCAACACTTAAAACTAAGCACCCATGCCCATGAGGTAGACTAAAAGTTGCCACTTATGACAGCACAGAGAAAGAACACACCTCTTAGACACAATAGAGATGTGCAACTGATATAATATGGAACACAATGGAACAGTGTCTGTTTTCTAGAGGTGAGTAGAGTAATGACAGAGGTAGGGATAAGATAAGAAATCAAGATATGACTGAAATTTGAGTATGGTTATTAAGCTATATACTAAACTAGTTTTCATTTGGGTCAGAGACAACTTTTGTCTATGAGTGAGGCGGTATGTGTTTTGGGACGAAGCCACTCTTACTCACCACTGTAATCACGGCAAGTCATCAGAAAGTAATCAAGCACCGTTAGCTTAAGACGGATGGTATTAAAGTACTCAGGTCAGCGGCTTTGGACGATTACATCCTGGGATCAGGGTGACAGGGTCTAGTTCACACAGGACAACCGCACTCCACTGCTCCAAACTAGTTGCAACCTGCTCTTCTCATCTAACTCAGCTTTCCATTTAAGTCATTCATTGTTAGTCAAGTTTATCTTTTAAATCTTGATTAGAAATAACTGACACGAATTGTAATTACAAGCCCTTGAAATGTATTTGCGATCACGAAAAGGTGAGTAGTTTGTGTTTATGGTGTCAGATATAAACATAATTATATATTCAATATCCTCCACGGTGTTCAAAACTTCAAAAACATCAATCTCATTCATAAAAGAGAGTTTAAAAACTCTGCTAACCTCAACACCCAAGTTCTCTGCCAAATATTTGTCTGAAATGCTGTGAGCATAATTCACCTTTAACACATTCAAAAAATGCATATATGAGGTGATATAGGTCTTTTGTAAAAATATTAAACTTTCTTGTGATTAGTCAAGACAAAGCGATGTTTTTAGAGTGGTGGCAGGTTAGGACTTCTCATCTGAAATGGACTCATTATTTTCAAGCCCCAGGCTCTATTTCATCATCTTTAGTTGTTTCAGTCCTATTGCTTGTTGTTTTGGAGTCTGTTTTCCCAGACTGCAACTGAGCTATATTTGTCAGAGCAGAAAGGCTACAAGGAGCTCATAGCAAGAGTTGCCCAAAACTCAAAAGAATCAATTAATGAGGAGAGATGAGTGCAAGCTTTGACATCTATTTTGCAGTGGCCAGTTGATAAAACCATGCACATTTAACACATTACTTTTGTCTCGCTTTCATTCTATTATTTTTTTCTCCTTTTTATATTTTCTTTTAACTCGCTTAACCAAGACATGCACTTAAATATTCAGAAATGCATGAAAAATGCATGGCCACTTATTCAAAGTTGTGCTTCTTTTCATTATGTGAGCAATGTCAAAGACATTTCAAGTTTCATTTGCCTCAAAGGAACCTTTTTGAGCCCTTGGTCTGTCTCAGAGGAGTTATACATTAATCAGTACAATTATGGTAAAAAATATATTGAAAATATTATCACCATCTATGTTACCATGACTGTCTGCTATTTCAATTGAAGTTTTCCAAGACCATATTTTTGTACAGCCATTCAGCTGCACTGCTGTAACCTGATGGGCGGCAATACTGTCTCTCCTTTTTGGCTGAGAAAGAAAAAAATGAAAAGAAAAAAGAAAAAAAACATCAGGCCTGAAGTAATGCTTAATGTGAGAGCCATATGGCGTTAACAATGACCAACTCATGACTTCATGACCCCTTCACAATTGCCAGCCTTTTTGCCAAACTGCTCTAGATACAATCTTTGTTTCGGTTAGCATTGTTTCTGTGAGTGTGGCACAAGATCTGGGAGAGAAGAGAAAAGTGTTACAAAGAAAGGCAGTGCAGCTGAATAAAAAATGTGTAGCAGTGACAATAACCTCATCAATAGACAATAGTCTCCTCTCAGTCCTATCTAACCCCTTCACCCTGCTTGTGGCATCTGGAAGAACTGTGTCATCCATCCTCAATGATTAAAGGTGAATAAATAAACATAACTTGATGATGGCAGTGTTGTTTGAAGTTAATTGGAAATCCCTATTGGTTGATGTATACCCAATGTGCCAGGCTTCCTGTATTTAATGAAAAATGTGTATTACAAAACTATGAATACCATTGTTCAGCCTGCAACTTTTGTCATCATTCCCAAACACTCATACTCCCACCCACTTCAAGCAGACCATGATGCCTAGTGAGAAGACCCTCAAACCCCTGAACTTTCAATTTTCTGGACATGGAAACAAAGACTCTTTTCAAAGAGATGATTGCCTGAAGAGGTTTGTTTCAGTGCAATTATCTATCCTTCTGAGCCATAAATTCCTGTAGGAAAAGCAGGTCTTCCGTGGCAGCCTTGCTAGGCACTACTCATCTGAGAAGTGAGTGCTGGGAAAAACAGCTGTTGAGTGGTGAGGTCTTTGAAAGTGGACACAGACAGCCACAGAGCTAGTCTGGGTCATGGCCTTTGGCTTTGGCTGGCCAGTCTGCCGATGACAATAAAGGAATAATGCCAATTGGGAGAGCACAGTGAAAAAAAGAAAAGAAAAAAAAACATTATTGCTATCCAACTGTACAGTATATGTGTGTCTATCAGGGTGCTACCTATAGAAAAAAGACACTTTATTTTATTTTAATGCACTTAATCAACTATTTTATATTTTATCGAATCAAGGGTTGTTATGTTCAGATGACAAACAGGAACTAAATATGAATGTAAACAGTGATTCATGTTATATTATTCAGTTTATTTGGTAAATTATAAAACACTCTATCACAGTCCTATCAAAGTTGAGATGGCCTTTAGCAATACTTATCAAACAAACTGACTATGTAAACCCAGCCTTCAGATTATATGGTTCAAAGGATTAATTAGAAATAGCTAAATGGAAACAAGAATCACTATGACAGTCTGTGGCATGGGAAATTATGACTAAAGTAGGTACAAAAATAATGCCATTATGTTTTTAATCACATCTGAATATCTGACACCATATCTTCCAGAGGTATTTCTTAGATTATAACTCACACTTTGGGAAAAGGCAAAATAGTAACTTTCTGTGCTAATTTTAACTTTAATCCTGGTGTTGATTGACAATGTTGTCAGAACTCAAAATAGCTTTGCATCGACATTACAAGCACTTCTCTGTCCACAGCGCTTGGATTATTTAAGATTATGTTGTAATTCCCGTTTTAATCTTCCCTGCATTAAGATTTCAGCGCTGAAATGCTGTGTGGAAGAGTAGCACTCTGGTGCAATGAAGTGTCCTAAGCGTTTGATGAGATCTGGAAATCTGCTCTCATCCTCTTCCCTTTTCTCCCGGATATCACCGCTTTCGCTCATGAAATCTCGCCCCACCAATGAATTGATCATCAGTTTGGTTTCCTAGCTTAAGCCTTTATCAAAAGATTATCTTCAAAAGGCAAAAAAAGAAGTACTACTGTGTGGGTTTACAAGTCTAATTCCCTAAAACTACAAAAATCTATGTTTTGGGATGTACAAAATGCAAAGATGTCGCATCATCACCTTTAAATACAGTCTGAAATTAAATCCTCTGAACTTGTGGCTAACACAAAGACAACGCCCTAAAAATATCAAATATAATCTTTAAAAGTTGACAGCAGTTCATAAGCTGTGCCCACAACAGAAACTCTAGAAAACATCCCGTTTCACACGTAGCTCTCACTCTGAAAGCAGCCAACATAGTGCGCATAGCCTACTGTAACACAAGGCTGAGACTGAAGGCTCATTATATACTATTGAGTAAACATTAAGAATTCTCACTCAGAGCATTTTCACTGAACCATTCACTGAACATAATGCTCAGATTCATGCAGAAATGATGTTTCATTGTGTTGCAATTAAAGTGTATACATTTTATCTTTACTTCTGTTGTAAGGCCTGTATTATGAAGTAGGGTTACACTGATATCAGTTTTCTGAAATAATCAATATTGGATTTCTATGAAATATAAGGTGTTGGCAAGTCAGTAAGATTCATTTGTGATGGAGGATCCCCCCTGACTGGAGCTACATAAAAAGTTTAGAAAATCTACAGCCAAGTTAATTTCTTTGCACATTTCATTATTTCATTTGATTGTTAAATTATGTTTTTTGTAAATTAACTCTTCTTTTAAACCCATTATTGTATTCCAGAATTCCTCTACCATTCAATAGGTG
>OMKZ01015877.1:9342-26790 GCA_900302535.1 Neoniphon sammara | reverse complement strand
TAACAGGTAAACACAGGTGTTACTAATGACATTAATGAAGGTTCAGTTCCATTTAGGTCTAACAGACCCAGGGTCCTGCTATTGTTCATGCTGGCTCACTGGAAAGACTCTGCTACACTTAAATGGAACAGAACCTTCATTAATGTCATTAGTAACACCTGTGTTTACCCTACTATGTTATGTACAAATGGATCTGTGAAAAAGGTCTATAGAACCAAGCACATGGAACAGAGCAGAGCAAGAATGTAAGTTAGCTTGATATGAATGACATTTAATTATTCTGATATATTCAGTATACTAACTTGTTAGCGACTTACTTTTTTAAAGCACTGAACAGCTTAAAATGTTGCAGTTATGATGTTAATGGTAATTTGTAGTAGAAGAAAACATCAAACATTCTTAGGATTATGTTGAAGTTGTCGGGTCATTTGAAGTGAGAATCAAATGGCAAAAAACATGGAATAAACATGAACTTTAATAGTCGAGACCTTACTCACTGATAAATTACACACTTATTTGTCAGCTGAGGCTAAATGGACCTCATTTCAATCAACTCACAGCAATTTTGCGCTGTGCACCTTTAACCTCAGACCTTATTTTCTGCATACAAAACATTGCTAATGCTAACTCACGTTTGCATTTTAGGACTACAAACTCTAAAACTCTATTAAAAAAAAGGGGAAAAAGCAAAGAAATAAAGAAAGTACGATGCATCACATTGCCCACAGAAATGACAGCTGAATTGCATCATGGGTTTTGAGATGTCTTTCCATGGGAGGCTGGTGGGACAAACCAGACATTTTGCAGAGTGTGCTGAGGTCGTGCAGGAGACAGGACAGAAATTATTGCATTTTCATGTGTGTGTTTCTTGTGGTGGTTGGGAGGTGGAACATATTAATCAGGTTAGGGAAATAGAATTGTTTGTTCCTGTATGATAGAAAATTATGCTGTTGGTGATAGCAGGATAGGCAGTGATAGAAATACCTGCTTTTTCCTCTTTCTCTAAATGTGTCTTCTGGGTAATTTCTCATTGGTAATAGCTGTAGTCCTTTCATGATCCAGTGACACTGAGGTATGAAGTAACCTACAAACACACCTGGGTAAATGAGGGACACAGTGTGCAAGAAAAGTAAGATGCTCCGTCACGAATACAAAAATACAAACTATTCTAAATAATAAAGCCGGTGAAGTATTTCCATTGTGGAGTGAGTGGTCTTTTCTGGGATTAAAAATGCCCTCATCCATTAGGTACAAGTAATATGGATAACTTTATGGGCATGAATAACATGGTGGCCAACCAAGAAGAAAGGACGTCCCATAACTAAAAGATTATAAAGATACAAGATACAACTGGTAGAATCAACAATGGTCAGTGTGTCCATCAACGGTTGTGTGATCCTGTCAAAGTGTTCATAAGCAGGGAAGAAGCCAACCAGTTTATTTACTGTATGCCAAGCTATATAAGTAAAATGAAATGAGCAAGATGGAAATCACATGCCAGGGATGCCCTAATCAATAAATCTCAACTCAAAAGGCCTCTTATTGGCCTACCTGTCATTTCTGTTTTGTCATTTCTCCCATTAATCTCCCATTTTATGACAGATATGTCTAATCCAATTGGTGTTTTGTGTAAAATTTGTTTCTAGATAAGACTGAGATATAGTCTAATTAATTTTTCTTGTGCTACATGGCACACCTACATTGTTCTCAAAAATGATCAGTGAGAATCTGCCACTCCACAATGAAAATGGATGTGACGGCTATGAAATTTGAGATATTTTTTATTTCACTTTTTTTTGTAAATTTTTATGGACATCTTGGTATTAGCTGGCCACCACTCATATTTATCCACTCACACACATTCTAGCAGTCTTCAGATGAAAAGTAGGCAAAGTTTCGTCATGTAAATTGACATGATAAATATTTTATTTCAGTAGTTTGTCCATTTTGTAACATGTTCTTTTTTTTTAACTGCAAATTACCATAAGACTCATTAAAATTAGTTTATTTTTACATTTTCCCCCCATTCATCTGTGGTATAGGATTTAGGCAATTTATGGATAGACAATTTATGCTCCAGGAAATCTCCCTTTTTTCCACAGCATAATGTATTGGAGATTATGGACCAGAATCTTAAACAGGGTTTCCCACAACCATTCAAATATACCAAGAGAGAGAATTAATTCTGGAGGCTTGGTGGTGTACGATACAAACATATATAATCTACACTGAAGCACTGAAGCTGTTCTGGAGGTTAGCAGGGGCTTAACACCCTATTGACACTTAAATTTGGTGTTTTCTATTTTGTGGTGTGTACCTGTATTTGTTGTTTTATTAGGTATTGTTGGCTTACTGATAAAACTAATCCACATTACACCAGAGAAAGATTAACCACATCCTGAAATGCAGTGCACCTTAGATTTTTCACCTTGACTGCATAACTCGGTCTTTCTTACCAAACTGTTATCCAGCCTGGCTATTGTACTCTAAACTCCCTTCAGGCATTTCTCATCTGTTATACACATGAATATTTGACACAGAATCAGCTCTAAAACATTATGGCTAACTTTGGATAAGGCCCAGTAGTATAATCTTTGTTGCTGTAGCAAGCCCACCGATGCGAGGCTCAATGACCTTCATGCACTGATGCTCTGCAATCACTTAAAAAGCAAAATCTCACCACACCAGCAAGAGATAACACTAAAAGCCTTTGCAAGTGGAATTTGTTGCTCACCCTCGAGCCAGAGTCTGTTGGCATGAGCTAAAAATAATTCCAACAAATTGTTAGAACTCAAAATATTTGATAATCCCACTAAGCCAAGCCTATTTCTGATCCCATAACCCGTCCACTATTTTTTTTTTTTACATTCAGTTTTTAAACTTTTACCCACAGTTATGCAACATTGTGCAGTTGTGCAACATTATGCCCCACTGTAATTGCTTATTATTTTAACATACAAACTGACATCTTTCAGTACTACCAATACTGACGGCAACTCATCTCTTCCAAGCAAGATTCTCATTTAAATAATTACTGAAGCCATTACATACTTAAAATAAATGACTACTGAATAACCATTCAAAAGACCATTAAAGCAAACATTATAAGCAATAGTAATTAGTTTCCAGGGACAATTTAATATCTGTACCAGTAATGGGGCACATTTTGCACAAACAGAAGAACTGTAACCACAGACTGTAGGAAAACATGGTGTATTTGTATTTTGTGCTCCTGCTGAGTGTCATGGAGTGCACTGATATAGACACGGATAATAAGAGTTCAAATTCCAGTTGTGCTCTTGTTAGAGGTAAGCTTCAGATTACCTTCATACTCTGTTCACAAACATCCCTGCATACATGAGGAAATAACATATTTCCATGGAAACAACTTATGGTAAAAACATCATTAGTCAGGATAAGGCATATGCACATACACTAAAGTCCAGGCCAGTATAGATACCTGCATGTCTCAGGGGTCTTGTTCGGGTTTTTCATCATCACTGTAAGAGCTTGATGAGTTATTTTAAATTGCATATCATGTCCCAGCTTACTGCACCAGTGAGCCCCAACTCTTCTATCATCGATGAGTTGTTTTTTTTTTTTTTAAATTACTTATATCCAGCCTCAGAGGAAATTTCTGCAAAGCACTGATAGTATTGTTGGTGATATTTTTTCCTCTAAATAAGCAAAAAAAAAAAAAAGACCAGAAATTGAAGTGTTAATTGTATGTTGACTTCCCCTTTGAGGTGAAGCATGTGTGTCTGCAAGCTAAATGTGTCCTGAGGTATTCACCGTGCCACCACCACTGTGCTGCCATACAAAGACACAGAAATTGAACAGGTTGAAAGGACCCCCTTGGTGGTGCCTTTCAAATACATGCCTTTATCTCTCTCTCTCTGTCTCTCTGTGCGTGTGTGTGTGTGTGTGTGTGTGTGTGTTGTACACATGCGTGACTGTGTGTATTTTGTGGGACAATGGTAGTAGAGAGCTTCCCATAAAGCCATACCCCTTAAATCCCTTTACATCATGGAAATATGCCCCCTGCATCCTTTGGAAAGCTGACCTTGGATTCTTGTTTTGCACGTAGCAGCAAGGATTAGAGGAAATCTTCCTCAAACACACATTTTGCTCCGAGAGATCTGTGCCTATTTTGCCTCAGCTTTATTTCAAAAACGCAAAACAAGGCTACTTTTGAACTGCAATCTGTGGCTATTGACAGAAAGTGAAAGTATAGTGCAAGGCGGTGATTTTTCCCTTATCATTTTCTTTTCTTGTCATAAGTAGGTCAGGCTGAAAGTTGGTGAGGAAACTTACTAATATACTCCATTCTCTGAAAAGAAAAGACTTCGGAAAGTCAAGCTAAACTCTTGGGCTACATGACCTCGCTATAAATTCAAGAACCTTAGTTTCAGCACTGTGGTACACCTTTGGCTGGCTAATTTAGGCCAGGAACAAGTCTAAATGAAACAATTCAGTCTCAATTCCAAATCAACAATGCATGGCTGGAGCTAGCTGGCTGATATTTGGGTTGACTTGTCATCTTTTCCTCTTGTAACAAGAGTCATTTTGATATGAACAGTGGGTAAACACAGGTGTTACTAATGACACTAATTAAGGTTCTAACAGAGCCAGGGTCCTGCTATAAGACGTTTTACACAGCTGACATTTTTACATGAAATAGTAGGTAAACACAGGTGTTACTAATCACATTTATTAAGGTTCTGTACCTAAACAGAACAGATCCTTAATTAATGTTGTTAGTAAATACCTGTGTTCTCCTACTATTTCATGTTAAAATGGCTGCTGTGAAAAAGGTCAGTTGTTCATGCTTACTCACTGGAAAGACTCTGCTACGCTTAAATGGAACAGAACCTTCATTAATGTCATTAGTAACACCTGCGTTTATGTGCTGTTTCATATCAAAAAGCTGTGGAAAAAGTCTATTAACATCAAATTTTTGATTGCTGTCTTGGCTTTGAATACATGACAGATTTTTTACTTTGATGGCAATTTTCAAGCAGCACAGATGCTGACAAGTGTCTCCCATTCCTGGATTTAAAAGCATTATCAGTGACAATAAATGTACTGTCAGTGAGTGAATTATTCAACTGTTAATTTAACAATCCGCTCAGAAGTTTAAATGCATGTGATAATCATGTGTTAAATCTACCATGAAGGTGGCATAGATTTTCAGCACTTAGAAAATTTGGTGAAAAGCACCAACATCAAAGCCTGAAAAGGAGATTACATGATGTGGACACAAATCATGTGAACATTTTCTGCTATTTGGCATGTGAAAACATTTGCTAATGGCTAGGTTTAGGCAACTAAATCTTTGGTTAAGAGTGGCTCACAAAAGCAATTTTTGTCATTGTTAGAAAGGAAACTCAGCAGAAAACCTTTTTTTTTTTTTTTTTTTTGCATGAATTGGGAGCTGAATTCTGGGATTTGGAGTTAAAGGCAGATGTGTAAAAAATCACTTATTACAATACATTTCCACCCTAATTCAGTGTCAAATTACTACCTAGGCTTATTTATGTCTGTCATCTTTACATAATCCTTTTGTTGTGGGAGATTTCTCACTTTTTTATTTATTTTTATTTATTTATGTTTTGCATGGAGCACCTGTTTGTATTTTATCCTCATGTCATAACATTTTTGGCGGCCTGTTTGTGATGAGACTTGGTTGTCCAACACTGGCACTGTAAATGTTATAAATAGGAGGGACCAATCTTAAGAGAGGAGCCTTAAGATGATTGCCTTACGCAAAGATTTGGGACTACAAATGCAAATATTAAGAAATAAACTGAGCTTTGATCAACTTAATGTTTTCTGACAAAAAAAAATCCTCAGTTTGAACTGTGTTTTAATGTTTCTGTTCATTACAGTGCAGACTAGCGCAGTAATCCCACTGTGTAAGTGTAGAGAATTAGCTTAGCAACATCTCAAAAATCACCAAAGTGCACTTGATCTTGAACACAAAGGTAGAGCTGCTTTGATTTTCTTGACACACAAAGGTAAGCTAGTTCAAGAGTTTATCGAAATATAAGGGATATGTTATCTTAATGGATCACTTTTGAAAAGTTGGTCTATTCCTCAAGGGCCAAATTCTTCCACTGCTTATTTTTCAATCACACAACTTTTATTGCAAAAGAAAAATAACATTTTTGATTATTATCAAGAAAAATGGTGCTACTAAAGGTGCTATATGTGTGGCATTTTACATTTATTAAAATTTAGACCACACTTCCTGTGAACTGCATTGCTTCTTGTCACTAGGCAGATGTCGCTTTCCCTGTTACATAGAGTTTGCCTTTCTTTTTTAAAGGCTTGACAAAGTAAAGCCTAACATCCAGTTTTTCTGAAGAGCAGCAATCCAGTAGATTTCCCACAATACACCAACATAAAAAGCAGTGAGGAGGCTGGTAGAGGCTGCCAGTCTTCTCAGTGACACCCTTTTTCATAGTGATTATTCTAATGTCTCAAAATGATTTACTGACAGTAAAATGTTACACATCGTATTTACACATGGCCTTTATGCAAAGTAGGGAGAGCATGTCACCAGAATCAAAAGGAAAGTCTTTTTTCCCCAGTTCACGCACAAAAATACATAAATATTCTACAAGCATGGAAGTGTGCTGAAGGTGTATGAGCATGGCCTCAGGCTTTTTTTGATTGGCTTATACTTGATGGGCAAACCAACAGGATTTTTACTCAGAGTCTGACAAGCTACTACTTCTTTTTCAGGAGAAAAAAAGACTTTTGGCTGTTAAACTGCAAAACTAAGGTAAAAAAAAAAACATGTTCTTACTACAATATTGCTTCTTGGTGATTGAAGACAAAGTCCACCCTGAGATTCTCTCACACTGTTACAGAAGCCTGTGATGCTCAATGCATCCCAGAATTTATTTTGAGATGAAACATTGCAATTTAATTTTTTGTTGTACTCGCTTCCCTTCAACTGGCATCGCCCACCTGTATTTCTGTTAAGGATTTCTTAGAATCACTTTCTGCCACCCTCAGAAAACAGGCAAAAACTTGTCGCATTCAGATGTTGGCTATAAGACTAGATGGAGTAACCAATGGGGATAGCACTGCAAGAGCAAGGGAGTTAGAGTTCTCCCAGTCTAGAAAAAGCTGGAGTCATGTCTCCAACTCAAAACAAAACAAAACATGTTGTGGCTGGATTGCATTCTGGTCCCTTGAGCCTACTG
Source organism: Neoniphon sammara (assembly GCA_900302535.1). Taxonomy (NCBI): domain Eukaryota; kingdom Metazoa; phylum Chordata; class Actinopteri; order Holocentriformes; family Holocentridae; genus Neoniphon; species Neoniphon sammara. Next base: position 19,576 of record OMKZ01015877.1, on the reverse strand, counting down.
TCAGTAGAGGAAGTGATATCTCTGTATTTCACCCTTATATGACTGTTCAGTGTTAGTCCAAAACGGTGCATCAAGAAAGAACTGATTCTTAGGGGTTGACACCAAACCCCAATGTTTACCACTGATTTTTAGACATTGCTGAATATTTTCTGTAATCCGGCTCCATTGTAGCTGTAGCCACCCTCTGTAGAGTCTGATGTTAGCCAGAGTAGCATACATTTCAAGCTCTTGAATTCCCTTATTCATTCAGTCAGTTTGAAATAACATTATCACAGTGAACCAACCACATCAATGGAACGTGACCGGCTTTTACATTTGTTGTTCAGTTAAGCAACACAACCTGCATATCTACCCTTAGCCAAACTATTAGCCAAGCACTGCTAACATTACTTCTTCCTTCTTTGCTCTCATCCTGCTTGTTGCTGTTGAGCACTGCAACTTGTTGTAGCATACATATATAACATATGTATTTGTCCTGTTTCCTATAGCTTTCGCTTGACCTGATACTACTTGTAGCTCATCTAAACATTTCTAACCTTATGTGTAAATCTAACTTGTGTTGTGGTGTAAAAAAATGCCTGTAAGTATAATAAATCAAATGATATTTCACTTATAACTCCTGACCTCTTGAGTCTGTATCCACAGGCGGTATCCACTAGATGGTGCTAAAACATGGTAAAAGTTAATATTGTACATTTAAAGCCCAGTCACATGGGTATTTGTAAAATTTCTAGAAAAGCAATCACCACTGGTTTGCACAAAACACAGGACTGCAACATTGGTTTAGAGCTCTCTGCAGGTGGTGTCAGAAGAGCAAACGTTGGTTCAGTCTACATGTACAAAAACATTCTTTCCACTCATCTGTGATTTCTAATCAGACATTAACTGAACTCACCAGGGAAACAATGCAAGGTAAAATGTTAAATTGACACTTCCCCTCTCTTATTTCTTCCTCAAAGTGCTTTAGAATCCACTGTGAAAGAAAGTCCTGTGAGTGTTGGTGTTCAGTCGTCATTTCTGACAAAATACCACCTCCATTCTACTATTTGTCAAAACAAATTAGAATTTGAATGGAGATAAGCATGTCTTATTATGTGTTTTCATGTCCTGAATCTGAGAATCTGTGCACATTTTGCCTTTGTGGTTGATTATAAAAGATAGGGGTAAAGATATCCTTCAGCTAAATCACAATATAAACATCATCTACTTTTGACAACCTGTTGTGGCCTAAAGAAAATAAAGAGGCCAAATAGAAAGGAATAGCCTCTAATTTGATGAGGAACAATACACTACTCTCAAGCATGAAAAACCAATTATTTTGCGGGTATAGAAAATAAACAGGCAGTTTCGTTCAAGTTTTCTTTGAAGAAAATTCATAAATTACAGATCAAATAAATGCAGTCAGTGCTCTGATGCATATAGATTAGTGCTAAGTATTAAAAAAGAGTGAAATGCAACCACTGTGATGTTAAAAAGAAGCTGAAGCTCAGTCTTATTTCATTAACATGGCAATTAGACTGTAAAAGTAGACTGTAAAATGCCATTCCATATGTTTTACAATTTCTTTTCCATTTCCATATGTTTCACTTCACATTCTTGTGATTTCTTGTGATTCTTCACATCCTTTGACATGGATGCACTGTTTTACATAATGATGTTTTCTAGAAAGTTCATACTTAGATTATGTATGTTTAAGCTAGGGTGCCAGACACAGACCAGGAACACTTCTCATTAGACCTGGGTGATGGGTGTCCCCTCATTGTTCTAACACCAATATAATTATTCTCTGATGCACAAGGCAGCTGTTTTGTGCAGCAGAATATAAATCTCTACTCTTGAGGCACGTACTGCTTTTGACATGCATTTTACTCTGATGTGAGTTAATACAACCCAGTATTGTTTTGCACAGGCCTTTGTAAATGAAATACTGTAAATGGCAGTGAATATTTGGCATATACAATGACTCCTTACTGTCTGTGGCATTTTATAGGCATTGGAGTCTTACTGACTCTAATGCCGATAAAATGGATGCCGCTTTTGACTGAGGGGTTCCTCGTGGGAATTATGAAGATTAGGATTGAGCAGAGCAGCATTTAAGAAACAAACAGGAATACCAAAATGAAGTGCTAATGAGAGTGCAGGAAATGTGAGTTTCTGGGTTCTGAGGGTGCTTGTAGTAATTTCCGAAAGGCAGGATTGCAGTAGCATTGATAATTTAGCCTCAGAATTTTTGTCTCAGCAATGGAATTAGGTACTTACCAATTCTTTGAGGTACAGCATGAATAACTTTAAACATGTGATACTGCATCATGACTAATAAGTTAAACTGTACATTGCACATCTAATTATTTGGGGGCTCTATAAATAACATAAATTTCCACTCATATTCTTATTTAATTCTGTTTTTAATTTTGTGAGACCTTTCTGTGTGTGTGTGTGTGTGTGTGTGTGTGTGTATCTGTGTAAGGGGCACTGCAGAAACAACGAATGAACAAGCACAGAATACATGCTAAACTGCAACTAGCTTTGCACATACTTAAATTGACTTACGCTGCACTTGATCTTGGGATTTCTGATGTGACAAACCTTGTGTATGCTTACCAACCAAGTTAAACTTTTTGTAGCGTGTTAGTCTCTCACTAGCACTTTATAACAGTGCTGTCCCAAAGTAGCTTGGCACACTCTTGTTTCATTTCATTATTCACTTGATGAAACAGAATCTGGGCACTGTTGGGTTTAAATGCTTTGGAAAAAGGGCGGATCAGCCATCTGCAAGCTAACCTGGCTAACTGGACAAATGATCCATGTGATGTAGTATGAGGCTGTCAAAGCTAAAAAAAGAAAAAAAACAGCAGCAACTATGATGGTGAAAGTCAGCAAGCAAATTGATTAGCATATTGCTAGCTTATTAGCATGTTGAAGCAAGATTCTTTCTGTTTTTGCAAGGAAAATCTGCATTGCTGTCTTTTTGTGTGTTTTCCAGTTCAGTGGATTGTGGCTTCTTACTGTAGTCATCACCTAAGCCACGCCTGTAGCTCCTCAAAGGATTCTGATTGGTCCGCCTATTTTTGACTTCTAATAGCACTTCGGTTGAAGCGTGGCCAGATGGTTTGGCGAGTAACAAGAAACTGAACTCGCAAAATCAACTGGCTGATTATTCGCAAAATCAGCAGGCCAGGTTATTCCCACAGTGGCATATGGGAAGCAAAGTACACTGAAAATTGTGCAGCTGACCAACAAAGTTACTTAAACTGCTCGTCACAATTAAAAACTTAAAATCAGCTGTATGCTTTCTTGGCACTATGAGCACCCACCAGTGCTCCCCAGCAATGCACACTCAATTAGTAGTTCTATTTTGTATCTGCAAGTAATTTTTCTTCCTCTTGGGGTATATGGACCAAGTCAATTTTATGGTCACAGAAAAGTAGATAGAATAAAAAAAAAAGAAAGTACAGAGCCCTCCCCTTGGTGGAAAAAATATATTGCCCTGCCCCTTCTTGAACCAGGCATCCCACCCGATGGTTCCTTATATCGTGAACTCATAGTATCTGGGTTCATGGAATTATCACTGTGCAGCAGACCAACTAGGCCCAAACTAGATACCAATATCCCAGCATGCCTCATGAGATAACCACCATCCTATGAGTTGCCAATTTCCCAGCAGACTCTGAGCACGCCGGGCAAAAACAAGAGAACGGCCGGAAGCTTGTCACTCACTATATCCTCCACTGACTAAGACACCACATCCAAAACGCTCCATTCCGTCAGAGGCATGATAAGCATGGCTATTTTCCCTGGTGCCATCTTATGGCAGCCCTGAAAATAGAATAAGAAACCCCACTTGGTTGCCTGCATGTCTCATACATCTTCAGTCATGCGGAAGGCCGTACGTCAGTTTTACTGCACATCGGCTTCCTCTCAAATGCAGCATCGATGACTGATGGCCCTGAGTGCAACCACATAACTACGGCAGGGCATGATAAAAATGTGAAAACACACATCCTAGACAGGAAATTGGCCATTTCGGAGTAATTGACACAGAAGAGGCAAAGTGAGAGCACTTCCTGTAATGCTCCTCTCTTCAAAAGCAGAGATGTCTGCTCGTCCGCTGGGAGTTGCAGTCCACTGCACATATTACTGAGGAACACTTACCTAATAGATCTCAAATTTTTCTCTAAACTTTCTCTTATATCTCTTGTTGTTACAGGGTCAGACCTAAGATAGGATAAGCCTGTCATGGAAAAAAAGGTAAAGTCAATATCCTGGCATTCTGCGGCAAAAAGAATCAATTGAAACAAGATAGGAAACGGCGAGCTAATACGTGGTGTATTCTTCAGACGAGGTGTAATAAAACAAAGGCCTGTTAAGTGTAGGTAATGAGCAAGACTGAATCCCTATGAAAATGGATCATAGGGAATTGATGGTGAGTGGAATATCAAGTGAGGCGGGCAGACAGACGACATCGTGTGGTTATTCAATTGTGTTTCAGAGCGGCGGTGTTGATGGTCATAGTGATGATGATGACAATGATGCAGCTGCACTGCGAGGGGGTGTCAGCACATTATGGAGGTCAGCTGCCGTTTAACCTTGCTTATGGGACGCAATCAAAGAATTGTATGGCACCCTCGTATCATCTATCAAGACTAACGACAATCATTTCAACTGGACCCGCAAACAGTATTCATCAGTGCACAAAATGTGCTTCGATGGACGGAGTTCTGTCACCAACAGATGTTTTCGCCGCTAGCCGTAAACCTTGATCGCATGAGGAAATTTCAATCTCCTGTAGTTAAGCCAATGCAAACAGTCGGCATACAAGCAGGTGTAAAAATCACTTTGGTTCTGATTAATAATTCATCTGTGTGTTGTCAGAAAGCATTCCTGGTCTAATGCTTATCAAATTGCATTACCTTTGAGACCAGTGGGTTGCATTGCCGAAGATGATTTTCTTATTGACAAACCATAAATCAATTTTTTTTTTTTTTTTTGCAGTCTACTAGGCAAGGAAACTTTAAAGGCAAATGTGCCAAAACCAGATAACGTTCCTTCATGGGCAATTTGTGGCATCACAACAACCAAAGAGAAACTCATTTGCTGCATGTTTAACACATAGTTTAACTTTATTTTCTCAGGCGGAGGGATATAAATGTGAGTTTTTCTGTGTGAAGTTAAAATAGCCTTGGGAAAGGAAAATCTGCCACAACACTCGGTCAGTAGGTGCTGTGTGGTAGTATGGTGGTTTGATGGCCGAGTGGCTAGCATCACTGTCACAAGTAAGGTCCGCAAAAATCACTGTTTTGATCCACAAAGTTGCTGTTGTCATTGATGGACGATTGTTATTGTGTGTTGTGTCAAAGTGCCTCAGATGTCTGCTGAGGAGGCACCAGAAGTGTCGTTGAGCCATAATACATGAGTTAATATAATATTTCCATTAAATGTCCATGCAACTTGATGGATATTTGAAGAGACAAAATGTGCAGTAAGGTGATATTAAATTAAAATATAAAAGCAAATGATATATGGAAATTTCAAGAGCTCTAAATTTCCACTGTCTACTCTGACCTCTGTGGGACAGGCAGTGTTGTTAGCACCTTGCCGACTGTGCAGCATAGTAAACACATCTAATGTCTTGTTTTGGGTGCTATTTTTTTGAGGGCTCGTCAAAGCTGGAAAAGGGTGCAAAAAAATATATATTACAGATCCTGGCCTTTTCAGTACACAGACATTAGAGAAATATTTCCCCACTAAACATAAATTCTGCACACCGTGTGCTAATCAGCAGGTACTATTCATAATTCGAACAGGGCAATAATACTCACAGGCAGTAATTGCTGGCCTGCTGATTCCAAAGAGGAGCTGCTTACTGTGCGGAGGGCGGGAGGCTGGAGGTGTGAGGTGGGCAACGTCTCCCCCTAAACCACATTCCCTTGCAGCATTCCTTCTTCAATAGGCCAGCCACCTGCAAGACAAAAGTGAAGCTTAGTCTCCAGTGAATAAAATGCATAGGCAGTTAATGAACTTAAAAACAGCCTTTATGGGTATTGCAGAATTGTCCAGAATCTGAGCAAAAGATGTGTTTCAGGTAGTGGTGGATATCAGCATGTATAGAAACGCCTTGAACCTTTATCTTTAGCTGACTGATTTCAGCTCAAACCAAGCATGTTTTATTTGTCTGAATGAGAATTACACTAATGCACTCAGACACAGTAATTTAATATCTGCACACAGTCATCAGTTTTTGTTTTTTTTTTAAATTGAAATACATATTAGACATCTTTTGTATGCATCATTTGCTATTTAGCAGTGTTCCACAGCCAAGTCAGCAACAATTTCCAAACAGTCATCCTCCAGTGGGTGTCAATGCTGATCACAAGAAAGCCTCTATACAAGCCCATATGCTATCGCCCTAATCTTTGCTAGCGTTTGTTCATCTGTCTTCAAAGCCCCTTGGGTAGTTCAAATGCTTGCATAGAGAATAAGCAAGATACTATGTACATGTTTAACTTTTAAAGTGCATATATAGCGGTGAGGCGGCCTGCTGTCTGTAGAGGCTGTGCTATGACTGGGGAGTCACGGGTTCAACCTTAACCAGAGTAAACGTCCGTCACACTGAAAAAGACTCGTGCCCTGACCCATCTGTTGCTGTACATCTCTGTGGCTTCCCTGAAAAACTGATGCATCGATCAAAAGACCTTATATCGATAAGATCCATACTTGAATCACTGGAGTAAATGTTTTTATTGATTTTCCCCTTCATCTATGCAAACTGACATATTTTTTTTCCCCATAAACAAGTGGCATCCAGCACTTCTGGCAGTACTGTACAATGTTGGAAAGCAGCTTGTAGCAGGGATGTCTGCACAGTTGGAAAATACTATACAGAGAGAGTGAAAGCAGTCAAACAGCTAATTGCACTGTTTGCCATGCAAGTATTTATAGGGTCTGACAGCAACAGAGCTAATTAAAATACTACTAATTTAATTGGACACTCGAAACATCCTTTGAAGGAGTACAAGAAGCACTCACAGACAGTAGGCTAGCTTGCATCAAGTCGGCACCAACACAGCGACCAGTAGAGGATGCAAAGAAACACTGGAGGATGCCAAACTTTTTTTTTTTTTTTTAATTATTATAATTGTTGATTTTATTCTGATTTATTGCTCTGAATGAGCAGCCTCTGTGACTAGACTGTTAATGCAGCACTTGGAGCGACTCAGGTATGTGAACACAGTTGGGACTGTTTAAAAAATGTGACTGCTATTAGTTTCAGATGTTTGGATATTCAGACATCAGATGTCACTTCTGAGACTGACCACACAATGGATTTACTTGAGCTTTACTTTACCAAGTCCATGTTGGGAAAAAAAAAGAGGAAAAATCTTAATTGGAGACACACCCAATCTATTTAATCAACACAATAGAATCCCCCAACTAATCTATAGTATGCTTTTTATGTAAGGTTGATATGGTATATTGTAAATTACACTGGTTATGTAATCTTCCACCTAGATGTATGCACTGTTACTTTTATTGTCCTTCAAAAAGACATTTCTCATCATGCATTGCTAAATAAACGCCATCATGAGGAGGCTGGAGTTTGCAGCTAAAGGAGGTAAGAAAAAAAACAAAAACACAAAAGAACAAACAGTAGGCATACATTCATGGACTAAAAGAAGCTCTTTGTTTGAGGCAACAACAATATTCCAGCTTTGCTTTTAAACTTTGCCTCTCTGCTTGCTGCCAGTAATCAGCAAATGCTCCATTTCCAACTCTGTGGGTGACAGACAATCAGACACGGGAAATGCCAAAGATCTTGAGGGTTTCAGAGGTTGTGGATGTCATAGTTAATTTGTTCCTTCATCATGGAAAATAAATAATCATAGAGCTGAAATCGCTGCTAAAATTATTGGCATTCGCGTTTCAAATAATTGATTTTGTATCACCATAACAAAGAAGCCATGTTAAGATTGCGTGATGACAATTATTTCCTCTTCATACAAAGACATAAAATATCAGACGGTAGCATCTACAGGGATATGCAAATTTCAAAGATACTCCTTTGTAGTGAGAACTGGCACAAAGAAATCATCAAGCTCACATCATCTGCATTTGAGGCATGGGCTCCTGTAACAATATTTACTGATAAGTGAATTAATATTAATACATTAATCAGTTACAGCGCTCAGGTTTCAGGTTCACCACAGATTTTGATAAAGGGGAATTGTGTTTTGTGCTGAAATCCATTTTTTTTTTCAGTGAGTAGGGTAGTTTTGTTCATGAAAATGAAAGCATCAGCATTCGAAGAGAAAGTAAGGTCCAAAATCAGCAGCTGTTACTATTTGGAACAACTTTTACAACCGCTAATTCCTGTAAAAACAACCTACTAGCCAAACCACACTTATCAGCAAACACAGTGCAAAGGCAAAGACCGCAGCATGGCTTGGCATACATTAATCTCCCACATTCTGATACATGCACATAGGACTAGACGATGCATGAAAATCAAAAGGGATATAGCTTCCCTTTGATTTCCTGGCTGGGAAAAGTAAGACCTTTCATATGGATCCAAAGCAAAGTGCTGGAGCATCTGTGGTGGTGTAATTTGTCTGCAGAGGTGCTGGCAGTAATAGGGACACCTTGTTCTTCCTGAGCAAGATGTTTTGCATCTCATCTGTCTCGTTACTGGCAAAACAATTATTTTCAATGCATAATATTTGGTTTCAGATTATTTGCTAGCATCTGTGTTACAAGCTAAATGTCACATTATTAGTGAAGCATTTGGGGAACAGCTGGAAAGATGCTCATTCCAAGTTTACATCTTGCTCTGCTCATATACATTTACACTTTAGTAATTGCATTTCAGTTCATTTAGCAATGTTTATACTTTGAACAATTGAATGAATTAAATAAATAAAATTTCCTCTATTTTGGCGTTTTTGGCAGCTACTTTTTATATTTTGGGGAAAAAAGCAGATTCAGACATGGGCCACAACTAGCACAGTTAATTGAATAATAAATCTAGTGGTGCATGATTTATTAGATATTGACTGGATCCTTAATGTAGACTTATAAAGCGCCAGATGTAGCACTTCTCTGATACACACTGATGTAATCTTATCTATAACAGCTGCCTTCAATGTGTGATGAGATTGGAGCAGCAACTCCGCAAGTTCAAGAAAACATCAACAGTGACACTTAACCTGTGCTGCAATTTAATGACTGTTTTGACTACTGATTAATGTTAGATTATTTTTTTCGATTAATCAACTATTAGACCTTTTTCACAGCAGACATTTTGAGATTAAATGGCAGGTAAACACAGGCGTTACTAATGACAATGCAGGTTCTGTTCCATTGAAGTGTAGCAGAGTCTTTCCAGTGAGCCAGCATGAACAACAGCAGGACCCTGACTCTGTTAGACCTAAATGGAACTGAACCTTCATTAATGTCCTTAGTAACACCTGTGTTTACCTGCTATTTAATCTCAAAATGGCTGCTGTGAAAAAGGTCTGTTGGGTGAAGAGGGAGAAAATAACTAACATGAAATGGAGAACTTCATTTTAAAAAAATGAAAATATGCTAGGTATGGTCACTAAGTAGGGAGGTTTTTAGTGGCTTCTTAGTTGGTTGACTAATGCCAGGCAACAGTTGCCTTGCTGGTTTGGCAGATACCAATGGATACTGGGAACAGCCCCTGGTGGACCTTGTTCTGTTCCAGTTAGCCCTCATATGATGCAACAAGCAGCCCTACAACTGCAGTGGATGAACATTATTTATTTGTCTGTAATTGTTGCTCAGGTTTCAGCAGAGGTTGGCTGAGTCAATAAAGCTGGACATTGGCAAATTTGTGGGTTCAAGCCCTGGACTCATTTAAAATCAAGTGATGTATATAGCTGACAGCCTCAATTGACCTTTTCATTCACTACGCTAATGTTATTCTGTACCATGCATGGCTGCAATGCATGTGATCTAATGTGAGATATTGTGTTGTTGAATCCTCACAGAGTTGCCCTTAAGCACATGCTCTTCTGATGAAAGAAATGTTGCCTGCTGAAATAATACACACATTATATGCTTGGCTCCACTTTGATATTGTGCAAAGATCTGCTTGAGTGCAAAACTGGAAGTCGTTTGCCCATCAAAATTGCTGCTGGGCTTTTTAGCAGTGAAGCAGGTCCAGGTAAGGGAATTGGACCATTGTTTCCTCTGCTTGAAAGCCGTCAGCCTGGGCATG
>OMKZ01015871.1:0-11030 GCA_900302535.1 Neoniphon sammara | reverse complement strand
CATACATTTGCTCAAGTGGCTTAGGATACAATGCTTGCCAAATATGTACACAGGCCTACATATATTTGGGGATTGATGTCCATGAGGAAAACGATGGGTTGCCATGGCTCCTCTGAGTGGCAGCCCGCCTCTAATTTCAACAACATCAAAGAAGCCTCATCAGAAAGTCTAATGGGGGAACCAGGCACTTGACCAGGAAGAAAGACAACAATAGATGTTTCAGATTATGTGCATATATGTGGTATAATCATGAATATATGCATGCTATCTCCTATGTTTCTTCACAGAGCCATGAATCAGCTCAATTATGATTCAAGGAGGCTATTAAGGAAATAAAAAAATCTTGTAGGTAGCAGAGACGAAGTGGCAGAAGATGCTTTTTCATTTTGTTTGTGTTTCTTCCTCTTCTTCTTCTTCTTTTTACTTTAAAAAGGTTGATGGCTCCAGTCAAAAGGACGGGAATGTTTCCTATTCGCTTTCAAAGTCAGCAATGTCAACAGTCTGAAGAGTCACTAGTCAGAGCCGAGCCGGTCTGTTTCAGAAGAGTGTTTTTATTTTATTTTTTCTTTAAATGCATGAAGCTGACTTGGTGAGTGAGTGTCAGAAAGCTTGTTAGTTCTGACACACTGGCTGAACTGAACCCTCCGCGCTAAAATACACGGCCGTGGCTGGCCACACGGCCCGCGTGCAGCCCGGAGGCACAATCACTCACTTATTAAATTTACGCACTGATTTTCAACACGCAAGCCTCTCTTAAGGCAGCTCTGTGTCTGGTATGCTTGTGCTAGTTCTTGTGCATAATTATGTCGTCTAAATTTCACGGTGTATGCACAACCACCAGCTCATAGTGAATTCTGATGTGCACAAAGCCCTCGTTTTTGGTGTTGTCAAGCCCCACTGCAACGACTAGTAAAACTGTGGAGTCTGCCATTACCTTTGGCATTAAAACAGGTTAAAATCATGGGTAATATATTGATATTATATTGATATCATGATTTGAGACTAGACTCTTTTTTTTCCTGGTTTTAAAAGCTGCATTACAGCAAAGGGATGCCATTTTCTGAACTTAATGGACTGTTGTAGCTGTTCTGTTATTTACCTCTACCTGCTTGGTCATCATATCCACATTACTAATGATTGTTTTTCAAATTTCTCTCAGTGTAAATATCCTATGAAAGGACCAGTGGACATCCCTACAATTATTAACAATTTTTAATTTCCTATCCAATTTCTGCCTATAATTCATGTGTGCTTAAGTGTATACATTTAAACGATGGACAAAGCTATGGATGAAATCTTTGCTTTAATGTGTGCAATAACTGTCTGTGAACATCCAGTCCAAATTTGGTGACATTCGGATCACTGTTTCCAGTGATACATGTGATAAGGTAAGACGCTGTCCCTTTTGGAGAAGTTTTGGGGAGGATTCAAACATCAACCAAATTTTGCAGTAAAATATTTTTATATAACCATTTCAAAAACTAGACATATTAAAGTTATGAAAAAACATGTTTGTGCTTTCCTCTATCTTGGGTAGGGGTATCTCAACTTTTAAGGGCCTTCCATATGTCGTCACAATATCAATAATCGACATATTCAGTCAAAGACATTGTGATATTTAATTTTGCCCCTATCGCCCTAGTTAAAATACCAGCTGTTCTGACACCAATATGCAGTATGTGACCACTGACCCGTCACGGGGGCCTCGATGTCCAACAGGTTCTTCTCTGAGCGCAAGATGGCGGCGCCCTCTCCGATGAGCCTGAGGGCCACCCCTTCCTCCACGCGGCCCTCCTTGGTTAGGTGGGCTTTCAGCACGTCCACCTTTGGCTTCCCCTCGCTGTCAAACACCTCTTTGGCCGTGAGTCGGTGGCTGGGGGGGAACGGAACAGCTGCAAGGGGGAGGGAGAGCGAGCAAGAAAGAGAGAGAGAGAGAGAGAGAGAGTTCATTTTGTTCAGTCTTTCAGCATTAAATGGCAGATGGTCATGTAGCATCATCTAATCCTTTGTATTTTCCACGCTTTCACATATTTTTCACCGGCAAAAAGGTTTTTCATGACACAGTTAATTCCACATCAGCGAGGAAACAGCAATTAAGCTGTTTGATTAGCACGTATCTGACAGGGGATCCACTCCCTGCAGCAGAGGGGGTTAGATTCCCTCTCATGCCTGGAGCCCTTGGAGACAATTTACCTGATTGCTGCTATTTCATTTCCAACATTTACAGCAGACCCATGCAGGGGCAGTGGGTTTATTTGGCAATGTGACAAGACAGGTTATGGAGTAAGAACTGGCCACTATAATAATCTTAAAAAAATCTTTTAAAAATATGAAAATTTCCCTCTGTTTTGCTAATATAAAATATATGTAATGTGCAGACAGGGGACAAAGTCTTGAAGTCTCAATGTGTCAAACTCTACCCGTTCTTTTGTTGTGAATATCGTTGGATTTGTGCATAGGATTTGAAGAGCACAGTCATAGTATTATAACTATATGACATGTGGCTGTTGATTTGTCTATCCAAATTATTTGGAAGACTGAGAGTACAATTATCTTTTTTCTGAGGGTCTTTGCAACATGGAAATTAGAGGAGCCATTTCCACAACAAATGTCTGTTACTGTCAATTTCCATAATTAGTGCATTGAAAAGAAAAAGCTTTTCAATTCAGTTCAATTCATTGTGCTCCAGTAATTTCTGGATACATCTGATGCACTCAAAAGGCCGAACCCTGTTTGCATGCATCTCAATCTGAAACAGTGAACTTTCTGATCTATTCACAGCATGAAGAATAAGTGCTTCTCTTTTTCTTTTTCTTAAATGCAAATCATTATCTTCAAACCAACTTTAAATGAAATGGTAACAAAAGGTTGCTCTAATAACAAATGTCCACCCCCAGACTCTGCACTCATTTTAAATGGACCTAATGCAAATGCCATTTCGCTAATAGTTAACAAAGTACTTTATAATGACACCATTATAAAAAGGTAGCTCTTGGTGACCTCCACACAAACAGAAACCTAACACACACACACACACACACATCTCTGAATCTCTATATCTGTCTATGTATATATATATATATACAAATAAAACAACTTCAAACAAAACAAGATAAAAAAAGAAATAAAAAAGGAAACAGTTAAAGACCGTATCCAATGGACTTTTCTATTCAGCAGCGTCACAGCATTGAAAAATAGGTCATGTACTTAATTAACATCCCTGTGCAGGCTTTGCACATAGCATACTGGTGTGAATAATGCACTCTGCCAGTAGCCATGACTGGAATACTGTTGAGCTGGCGGTGGGGTATCACAATTAAGATCCAGTGATTTCCCAAAGGTGACATCAGTGGTAATCAGACCTCCACTTTATCTCGGTGTCTCACTGTGCTTAGCGACAGATAAAATTTGGTATCCTAATTGTGGTATTTAAAGCTTTCCAACAGGTGTGCAAGCAAAGTGCAGATTCACCGGATTCGTGGAGTTCCTTCGGCATTACCCTGAATATTTTGGGCATTTCTGCCAGACAAGTTGAAAATTGCTTGTGGACAATGCCAAAGCGATGTGTCAAAAGTGCCGCATTCAGCAACAAAGGCAGCAAGAGAAGTGGAGATCTAGCTTTAAAGTGAAAGTATTTGATGCTGGCAAGCTAAGAAGAAATTAGGATAATCATCAACGTGCTTGCTTCCTAAATGTTCCCCAAGTCCTGTTTTAATGCTGTTTAACGTAACTTGTCCATTCAATTCTCGCAATACACAATGTCATTGAGTCAGCATCAACACAACTTTTCATGGCTCCACATCTGAACAACCTCATGTGCTTCAGCTTTCCCCTTCCCTGAAATCAATACTTTATTTTTATTTGCAAATTTGCATAGGTAAAAATAGAATGAGGGAATAGGCCCTTAAGCCAAACATTGTTCAAGCCAAACAATCGATGAGCTTAGTGAACATTTTTTGAAACAATATCAGCGTCTCCAGTCAGGTATTTGGGGCATTCAGAAATCCCCATCCCAGACTGAATTACCCGAGGCCCAAGGCCGGCCTCCCCGGAGCACCTGCTGTGCAACTCTAGCCTGAGGCCCGAGGCCTTGTGGCTTTTTGACTTGAGTGACTACACCAGACCTGCCTCCCGAAAAGCTGGGAACATACAGTATACATTCTCATATGAAGTGTAATGAACCTCTCTTTATCACGTCCTCATCAGATTGCACACTGACTGACAGGTGATTAAGTCATTTACAGATGCTGCTTTTAGCTTTTAAATGAGACTTATATTGAGAATTTGCAACATCAGTGTGATGTCATAAATACAGGAGGCATGACGAAGCCTCCAGTCATTTATTTATATAACCCTTAATGACAAGCATGTGTCAAATGACTTTAAGGAATGACCTGCAAAGATCTAACTCATCAACATTCAATCTCAGAACAAAATGCAAAACAAAACAAAGCACAACACACGAAAAAGCATGTTTGAGAGGCATAACAAGCCTGCTTATGTCTTACATGCACGCAAAGAAAAACGCCCAAGAAAACTGAATCCTTAGGTGGGCAAAGGGACAGCTGAGCCTGCAAAAGGTGCTGCAACAAGACAGTGAAATGGATATTAACATGGACAACAGCTAGGAGATAAGAAAGCAGAAGAGACGGAGAGAAACACGATGTGGCGGAGAGCCTCGCAGAGGCGAGGGCAGCGCCCACGTCGGCTGCCATGTAGAGAAACTGCAAACGCACTGGTGTGAATCACTGAATATGCATTTCCATAGCCGGTGGGACATGTTGTCAACATTTGCATTGAGCATTTGCCAATTGTTAACGGACAGTTTTCAGTTTTGCGGAGGATAAGTGTCTCACAAAAGGGAAGCTTGAGCTGAAAGCCAATTGTTACCATAGGAGCAGCTGTGGATGTTCGACGAGTCACATCTGCTCCTACTGAAGTGACATAACACATTCGAAAACTCAAATTGTAAAGAATAACATTATTCTTTTCGAAAAATATCCCGCATGAAAGCTGTGGTTGTTGATGTACTGGCAACCTCTCAACACATCATCCTCCCATTTCCTAGAGTCAGGACAATGGAAATAGTGAGGACTTTCCCCTTGTGGAATTTCTAACAACCCTCTTATTAACAAGAGCAACACCCACCTCTTTGCCAGAGCGTTACATGGCACAATGTTATGATAAGTCCTACACTCTTTACTGAATGGGCCGGTCTAAAGAAAAAAGCCTTTCCTCAATATTGAAAAGTCATGGGCCGAGGGAAAAGAAGTACAACCTGAATGAACAACATCTACATCGAGGAGGAAAGCTTTCATCTAGGCCTTGGCTGTGCGGCGTTATTAAAACTGAAAAATAAATGGCGTTGTCAAAAATGGTATTAAATAACGCAGCCGCATTTCTTGGGGCCATTACAGTAATTTCCCACTGCAATATGAGCTCTTGACAGTCAAAAGTCTGAGAGGGGGAAAAAAACCCAAATCTCAGCTGTTGTCTAAAGCTCCATAAAGTTTCCCTTTTTGAAGTTTTCCCCCCAAAATCTTCCATTTCCAGCAGACGAACAAGGACATGCCGACAGAGCGATTGTCGATTGCTGGGAATGACCCTGTGCAGCCATCCGTCGCACCTTACTTTATGGCTGCGAGAGCACCGACTGACCGGAGGCTACCTGCCTGGAACTCACTATGACTCAGTGCCGGCCCTCCATTAGCTGATCGCTTTTGCTTTCATTAATTTCACCATTTCTCTGCCCCCCCCTTCTGTTATGTAACTGGGAAAATTGCACTGCAGGCTCACATCTAGCGCGCGAGAGAGTGAGAGAACAAGAAAGAGGAGAGAACTAGGAGTCTGATTTAACTTTCCCTGGTAATTTGTCTCAGATTAGAACTGTAATTTGCAAACTATAATTGCAAGCAATCCATCAGCCATTAAACAACACTAGCAGAGCTCTAAACCTCTGAATCTCTCGGGAACGTGCTAAATTAACTCTCAAGCTTCTATAACAGAAAGTATAATACAATATTGTGCAGGCCAAAATGATTTATACTGACATCTGACACTTTGTTAGACTGACTATTTCCTTTGAAAATGTGCCAGTTCTGCGTCCTGGGTCTTGACCTCACAAGGCCTTGGCTCATTAACACCAGGAACCACTGTTATTCTCTAGTGTGTGTGTGTGAAAGGAATAATTACGCAGATATTCGGGATTTGATTCTTGGGAAATGTGCACCACCAAGTTCAGCGCATCAGAGGCTGCTGATGAGCAGTGGGAGACTGGGCAGCTTGAAACGTTCAGGTTGGTCTAGTTCAGAGCTAACGCGATCTCTCCGAGGAACGAGACAGTGGGAGGTGCAGTCATATGGCGCTAGACGGGATCAGCTTAATTGGAGACAGTGAGACAGACTATTGCACAGCTCATCAAGCAGCCCCTGGCCATTTAGTGGAGAACATATAGTGCAAACGAGAGGCTGGGCTGTTCAGGCAGCATCCGATGTCGACCGTTCTCATTTCTCGTTTTCCTTCTTGGCTGTCTAAAGGCTGCATGCAAAAAGATTACTTCATAAATAGATAATCAGCCAGAGCAGAATCACATTTACCAATGCAATTCAGGGGAGGAGGATTCTGAGAATTACAAATTGAACTACAAATTCCCAACCATGAAACATGCATGCTCTCTATAACTCTGTAAAATTGAAACTTACAAATGAAATACAGGTTCAGTCACACAATGCAGTCCGTCAACAGGCATCCTACTCGCGCTTAACACTACCAACAGCATTGGTGCCACTATCCAGATCTGCAAAGCAATGCCCATGGCAAACGCTGTTATTTGTTCTTTTGCTATGTCTGGCAAAAAATCAAGTCAAACTAAAGTCCTGACCTTTCTCTCACGCTCTGGTGAGGTTCTCAAGCACTGCCTTATCACACCGGCTAGTTCCCTTGACTGTGGATGTCCCAGACAGGCAAAAAGAACAAGCTATCTGATAAAAATCTGCATCTGGACCAAAAAAACAACAAAAAAACACATTAAGTCAGCATTGTCTGAGTTGGGTTGGGATTGCGGCCAATAAGTGGGCATTGCTGGATTGGTTGAATTCCTTTGAAAACAGTACGGAAACAGCAGTCTACTTGGCAAGAGAAGCATCAACCCAAGATAAAATTGGCAAATTCTGGGGTTGGAAGCCTAAATCTTGCACTGCACAGCACCTTCGGATCCAACGCAGAATTGACCCCCCCCCCCCTCAAAAGAAATTTGCTGACGGTGCATGATGCAGCGGGGAGTCCTCGGAGAGCTCGGGTGAGACTCTGGTTGGCACCGCCCACGTCAGAACCGCCCTCCCTGCCCAGACAAGCCACCACGCCAGCAAATTTCCCTGCCTTCAGCCTCAGCATGACCAATGGAAAAGCTCAGCGTGACCAACAGGGAGCTGAGGCAGAACAAAGGCTGGAGAACGACGTGTGAAAGCGCCAAAGGTCAATTCGTACACGCCGAGGGTGGAATATTGGAGGTGATTTGACTGAATGGTGAAGCATTATGCAAAGATGGGATGGCAGCTATGATATTTGATCTTAAAGCACGATAAAGATCAATGGATTTTCTTCCTTATTCACACCAGACAACAGCTGTTATTCCCCTGATCTGTTTGCCTTTTTGAATGAGGCCTGTCTGGGTGCTTCACCCTGAGGCACAGTGAGTGGCTGGTAGAGCAGGCAAGGTCTCTTGTGTGTAATGAATTACCTGGGAGCTCACTATCTGATCCACCGGTGTATAAATACAGTGCCAGGTGAGACAGCTCAACACATGCAAAATGAAGCGGCGCGCAGCAGAATTCGTTTGCTGCAGGCGTGCCAAAGGCAACACACACACAAGCAAAAAAAAATAAAAAAATAAAAAATAGATGCTCACTAGCACACTGAAGTATTTGTCATAATGTTTCATAGTACCATTTTAATGAAGTTGTACTGTCTGCAGAAAAGAATACAAAGAAATAATCTAGCACAGACAGGCTGCAAGGGACAAATGAAAAAAAAAAAAAAAACTCCATCTCTCAACATTTTTCAATCGCACTCTTAACAGATTTGTTTCCAGTAGGAAGCCTTTTAGTGATGAAGTATTCACTGTGTGTACTGTACGCACAGAGGAAGATTGCCAAGTGTTGAATAGGGCACAAAGAGTGAACACCTCATTCCTCAAACTGTGATGGTCAGGGTTCTTTAATTAAATTACATAACTACGCTGAATTACAGGGGGATATGCTGAGCAGGAGAGGATGAACAGAATGCATGAGCTTCTGTAGGCGGCAGGAGACAAAGGACATACTGCACAAATACAAAGCATCTAAACTTCAAATGGCATTTGGCAGCACTTTCATTACTTCATTATTACGCTCCCACAAAGTCCATTCGGGAGCTGCTTACCTTACATGCATAATGCAAAAGATTGAGATCGTATGGCCATTTTTTTTTTCCCACAACAAAGAACTGAAGCTGATGAACCATGTCAGACAGTATTATATTGGTTAGGTGATCAATTATTTGCAGCACACTTAATATAGCAGCTTGGTGTGTCTAAGTCAGGTCTCAATTTTGCTTTTTGATTCTTATCGAGCTTTGCCTCCCTCCTCTAGAAAGCCTATAAAGCTGTCAATCACTTATTTATAAGTCAACTCTCCACTGAAGTCACGCATTCCTCACATACAATTAGCATAATATAAACTCCGGTGGCAGAATGACGCCCACAGTCTACAGAATAAATGGCACATTATAATATGAACAGGATTACAAGAATATTTAAGAGGGGACTTATGGCTGCCAGCTTCATTTAGAGATGATTCTAAAGCAAAGAAATCAGAGCAGAAATGAACAGTAATCCTACAAAACCCCTTCCTCTCTTAAATGAGCTTCCACTGTGCATAAAGCCGGTCTAAGTCAGTGTGGAAAACTCCATTCTCCACAGTCCAATTCAGAAAGGCGATATTGTGTGTACATAGGAGGGAGGATGCAAAAAGCATTAAATGTGGAGGCAACAAATATTATGTGGTCTATCAGGTAACTAAAACCATCTTGTTTCTTGACTGCTACATGAGGAAGGCCAGAATGGGAAAGGGGCTGTCATTTCTTGATGATTAAAGATAAAAGCAATCCAAAAAGACAATTTATTTCATTGCCCACTTCAAATTTCTTGGCCATTTCTCCATGAAGCAAGAGTTAATAGGCCTGGACTTGATTCATAGGCTGATGCAGCACTACAGTTTAATCCATACACCTGGTATTGGCGGCTCAGTACAGGGAAGAAGGAAAAGTGCTCAGGTTTTCCATACTGTGTCATATGTAGATGAGAACAAAGAACAATGGCGGTCAACCTATAGGGGGAAAAAAGTGGTCACTGAACAGGCCTTGGATTCAAAAGGCCTGCAGGCTTTGCAAGGGCTAACAGTGAAAAGGTCACTTAAAAACGGGCATGAAACCCTTCAGCCCATGTTAGTCGGGATGGAAGCGGGCTCTGGACACAAGCAGACCACGGCTTTGAAGCCCAAGCCTTTGAGGACGCCGGCTCACGCTGCGACTATATCCGTGTGCAGTACGGGAATGGGGTGGTTACTTCTGTGGTTGAGGCAGGAAGGAGGACGGAGCCAACAACACCCACCTTCCCAGGGACAGTCAGAGAGAGAGAGAGAGAGAGAGAGAGGGAGGGAGGAAAGAGAAAGAGAGAGCTTTTGGCCGTGTCAGATGAAGCAAAAATGCAAAAGAGAGAGAGAGAGAGAGAGAAAGAGAGCAGAACTGTCAACAGAGACTCTGTAGGCCTGCAACCGAGATAGATATCGTGCCATGAGGACAAGTAGTGCTTTGAAGAGGAACTTATCAGGCCCTACAGAGAAAACAATCTCGATAATGATACTGGATGACTGGAGAGGGTCTTTGCAGGCTTAACATGCTATAATATTGGAGGCGGCTCATGAAAAGCATTAAAACATGCACACAAACAAAAATAAAGGCTGAATTATTTCCCAGATGAGACATTAACTCCACATGCTCTAATTGTATGCTTTGCAAATGTATATTTCATTGCATTAATTGCACATTTTCTACAGTTATTTGCAGAGTGGCCTAGTCAACCCACTCCCCTCATCTGTGGCCACTAGTCAATGTCATAGCTCTAATGACTGATTTCCATCTAATGCTACCAGTGAAGTATTTATAATACATTTACATTAAAGAGGCGGAGTCGGTTCTCATACCACAGCCATCATCTGCTGCAGTGCTATAAGCTTTTACATCGCATCAACAAACAGGAGAGATATTAGATAAAAGTGAGTAAAAAGGGTTGCCAAGGAAACAGTGCTGTGGAGTCTCAGTCTTAATCTCGCATCCATCAAAATATTGGCTTAAAAATGAGTTGCCAGCAGCATGTAAGTGATGTGGTGTAATGCTCCAGCTGGATCCAGATCTGCTGATCACAAGTATTTTCAGAATGTGAGTCTTGTCATGTGTACATCTGGACAGCGGATCACGTATATTCAAATATTAGATGCTTAGGAAATAGCAGAATGGCCTTAAAATAAACAACAGATGTGAAATGGCGCTTTTGACAGCTGTTCACGGCGTAACCTGCGTCTCCTGTGTAGACATGACACTCTACAGAGGTTTCCCCTCAATGATAATTATCTAGGGATCTTCCAGTTGTGATGGACAGGTTGTGTACTGAGTATGCCAACAATGCGCCAAAGACCACAATCCCTCCTTGCTGTCAGAGCTGTCAAAACCCGTCAAGCTCTCGCAGACGATAGCTTATATAGCCCTGCCTTGTGGGGACCACAGCAGCCTGAGAGTGAGTGACGTAAATCCTGCTGTTGGCATCGACAGATTTCAGATGAGAAATGTAAAAGCGTTGGCAGCAGCAGGTGACCAAAATGTGCCATTGCTCTGACTAAGCCCCCGATTAATTAGTGAGGTTAGGGTGGGAGTGTGGGAGGCTGACGTGGGCAAATGCAGAGATGGATGGATGGATGGATGGATGGGAGTGGGCGCTG
>OMKZ01015868.1:12732-23800 GCA_900302535.1 Neoniphon sammara | reverse complement strand
TTTTTTATGTGTCTATGTTTATATCTTTGCTTACGTGGACAGTATCTGTGTTTGTGTGTGTGTGTGTGTGTGTGTGTGTGTGTGCAGCACAATGTATGTAGACATTTGCATGCACGTGGATGTGCATGTGCCTGTAGCTGCTGTGTGAAAGAAGTTCTTCCCTCTTCTCGGTCCCCATCGTTTGTACCAGCTGACATTTTCACATTCAAATGAGAGATTGTTTATCGTTGTTTGAGGCACATGACATGATTTCATGCTTTGTTTGAGCTCCTCATACACATGCGGCCACATCACAGAGTACAATTAGACTGAAACTGCACATAATGTAATATTTCGTCACCGCCGGGTGAACAAGTTGCATCTCCCTAACGCCAGTGTTTAAGGAACTAAGAGAAATAGCCCTGTTTGTAGCTTGACCGCCATGTTGTGAGCTTGAAATGAAAAGATTCTAAGTTTTTTTTATGAAAATGATACATATTTATAATCTTTGAATGTTACTTTATGGTTGTCTGGTGCTATTTTTGGAGGGTTAAATAGTATACATGACAGTTTTCCCAGCTGGTCTGTTAAATCTTTAGATGCTCTGTATCTCAGAGGTGCAGTCTATTTAGATTCAGAGTTATAATCCCAGGCTTGAGTGTGTTTTTGAATTTGCTCAAGAGGGTTTTCAAGGGTTTTCAAGGAACTGCAGGATGTTCTTCCCAGGGGCCTTGAAAATCCTGGAAAGTTTGTGAATTTGAGAAAAGTTACATAAATGTATAGATGGCCTTACAGGCAATGTTTTTCCTATTTTTTATATTAAATACAGCCTAGGATCCACATCACATTTTCACAATCCGGGAGAAATCCTGGGATGGGGATTTTCAGTTTTAAAATGAAGAATTTCACAAGGATTACTTGATCAGGAGTAAAACAAGAGGCCTCGTTGTTTGGTTTGTGTCATGTCTTAACCCGATACAAGTCAGAGTCCTTGAATTTCCTCAGACAAGACCTGGAAAACCATTGAAAAGCCCTTGAATCGAATGTCCACGTGAGTGTGGGAACTCAGACCACATAATCCTTCAATTGTAGTGAAAACATGAAATTAAAACATAAGAATAGCCAGCATTTCTGAGCCTGACGTTGTCCTCATGGTGGGTGCAGTTTGTATGAGCTCAGCCTTGTGAAACTGAAAAATTTCAAGTGATTCATATAGATATTTATCACAGTATCATGTATGGTATTGCCAAGAAAACGATATTACAGTTACGTTCTGCGTGTTAGAATGAGACATTTTCCTCTGCGTTTGTCACTCTGTACTTTCAGATGGTGGGTCAGCGATTGTTGCTTCATATCTGACTGAAATTTGGCGAATGAAAGCCAGCGTGTTATTCTGTGTGTTGAAATAGGAGGCTTTCTAATCTATGGTTTCAGATGAGTGTAATCTGTAGAAGTTGAATGTCATTTTGAAAACCATATTACTGGCAATATTTCGTGCTTATTTAAATTTATGACAGCAGCACAGTCTCCATATCAGGATATGAACCTTTATGAATGCATTCACTTTTTTTTTTTTTTAATGTGTGAATGTGTGTGAGTGTATCATGTCCTGTCTGCCATGATGCTGTTGCCGGGTAAAAACCACACAACTGCAACTTCGCTCATTTTTCCCCCCACCTTCTTCCTTTAGTTGAAAGTTGCCCTGGTCATTTGTTGTTGGGTGAGTTTCATGATCGCCTGAGTTCTTGAAAACCTTGAAAAAAAACAAAAAACACCAATACTTATTTGACTCATGCATGTTTTTCAAACGGGTTTCCACCACCCCTGCCAATACAAACCATCTCATTGAGTATTATTTTGAGTTACGTCATTCTTCCCAGGCTTTTGCAAATGAATCACTGGCTCTCTGATATTTCTTTACCCTCCCATCTGCTGATTCAAAAATCATTTTCAGATCATTTGGTTTGTTTGATCACTTTGTGTGGTGTTCCTTTTCAGCACTATATGTAAATTATAGCCTCACACAATACTTTGTTTGCTATGAAACTGGCCTTTTTTTATTTTATTGATTTACCTCTATATTCATCAACTTTTATTTCCACTATATCACATTGAAAAGTGACTTTTGTCCACCTTAATTAAAAACAACAACAACAACAACAACAACAACAAAACAGCTAACTCATTATTCGCTAAATATGTTTGCTTCCCTCCCAGAATAAAACAGAATGAAGAGCTTTAAAAATTTTGGTCAAGGAAAAAAAATGTCATGGTACCTTTACATAGGTCATGGAAATTAAAAATTTCCTGGAAAAAGTCAGGGGATTTTACATTTGACACAGTATCGTAACTCTGATTACTACAGCACATGCTGTTACTAAATAATAACACAGATGACATTACATACAATCATATTCATTCTAGCAGCAATTACAGAGCTGTCTAATATTTTTTTAAAAAAAAGTAAATACAGGCCTCATGCACACTCAGACAATCAAACTACAGTAATACATGTGCAGTTATGTTCACTACAGTGCATCTACACCAGCAAACCAAGTCAATTCAGTGTGAAGCCTATGCTCCACACTATGGCTCTTTTCCATTGCTGTCTTTCTTCTCTAACAATGTGCCTCCTTTCTTTCCCTGCTTGTGTCCACCCCTCCCCAGGTGACCCCCTCTTCTCTCTCGTCCCGGCTGTCGGTGGCTGATCATCATCATGTGCCGCTGTCGTCTGCCTGCGCCGAGGCCCCCCTGCCGCTCCTGCTGCCCGCTCTTAATCCATGCCTCTCTCTGCCTGTCTGTTTACTCTTCTGTAATATTCATCTTTTTGATTTGATTTAACCAATTGGCTGGATGTGATTAGAGCTAGTAACCGCCCACTCGGCACCTGCTGCACTCCTGGCTGGCCTGGAAATGGCCTCCCGCTCTCTGCGATCCTTCTCCAAGATTTCTTTCCTTATTTGGCTTCTGGGGTTTTTGGGATTATTTTCTTGAGGGCTCAGGTCAGGGGGTGTCGTTTTCTTTTTCTATAAACTGCAGGCTTGTAAAGCCCTTGGAGACTGTAACAGTGATTTAGGGCTCTAAACAAAGGTATGGTCACCCCGCCAGCCTGCCAAACACAGGTCAAGTCTGGCTCTGTCAAATATACTTTGGCAGGTGAGGGTTTCTGAAGTTAGCCACCATGAACAGTTTTATGAGAAATAACAAGCAGAGAGACAAACATAATGCTTTTGTCAAGATGGATTTATGCTGTGGAGAAGTCTGTTCACTGGAATAATACAGGTAATACATGTGTATAAATAAAATAAATTGTAATGTTGTGTAATCAACCTCATTGATATTAAGGAAAAAGTTGTCTCTGACATCCATCCATTAGCTAAACTTGTCAGTGAGGCCTGAAGAGCTCATTTCAAGCTCTGCCTGTGAACCAAGCGTAACACTTGCTTTGAGCAGTTCAGTGTTCATACTTAACAATCAGGTGACAGGAAATTATGACATTTGATATCTAATTCAGTTACACCTGTGGTTATTTTATACCTACATGACATATTAGCAACTATCCTGCTTACAATCCTGGCATGTTTTTTTTTTTTTTTTAAATAAATCCAACAATATTTTTCAGAATGTGGCTCAGCATTAAGTAAACCTATACATTATGGGTGAATATGGAACTCCAAACCCTGGCAATGTTCCATTATATTTTACATTCACATCAAAGTTTACCCCTAACATAGAGCATAGATTCCCTTATTCCAATAGCTGCAGTTGATTTGCTGAAACCCAAAATAATAATAAAAAAAAAGGTTTCTGTATGTAAATGTCCTTATTACAGTACTGTATGTTCTACGTCCTGCTACATGTGTAAATATACCAAAAGTACATTATATAAAGAGCACTGACAGTGTAAAAATACTGTCTGTTGGGAAGGACTCGGTGACCTTACCTGTTTTTTTTGGCATGCGGATTTGAATTTGACCGTTGCGATGCAGTATCATTACGTCTGTGGCTAATCCCATGTAAATACTCACTGTATTTACATGTGAAGTGTGTTGACTAAAAATGGAGTTTCATTGGGAGCTTGGATTTATGAGGTTGTACCTGACTTTATCTGAGTTTTCCAGGACTTTCTTTACTTTTAAAGAACAAACTTTTTCATTATTATTAAAAAGTAGTATCAAAGAATATTTCAGCTTGGTACTAAGGTTGTAGTTCCCATCCGGTGACAAACCAAACTCTACCTGTTAGCCATGTTATGTAAAACTGCAAAGGCTGGCTAATGTAGCTGATTGGGTTGTAACAATGGCACACAAACTAGAAAACACAAAATTTTGTAAAGTTAATGTTGTTATTACTTCACTTTTTCATGATAATAATGAAGCATGAGTGAGGGTGAGAGGCTTAGTCAAGGCTAATTGATTTACCAGCTAAAGTGTTAGCTTCTGATATGCTAGCTAGCACAAGCCAGTTAGCAGCTCTAGATAGTAGGGTATTTAAAAAGCTAGTATATGGATGTAATATTCAGTATATTTTCTGATGAGATATTAAAAAAATAAACTTGCAAATTACATGGTGCTATATTATTTTTTAACAGATATTTTATGGAAAGAGAGTTTTATCAGTGAGCTCTTCTGCTTTATGGATATTGCTGTGTGTTCTGAACATTGAAGTGTAAAAGCTTATTTAAAATTTATAGGCAGCACTTCCATTGATAATGAATCATGATTCAAGCAAAGACATTAGTATAGTATATCAGATCTTACAGAAACTATAAAACATGCATGCTGAATGTTTTAGTTTTCCATACAGGATACTGTCCATCAGAATATGCAGCCAAATATTTACCATCCCACTATAACAACACAATCATAATTTACTGGCCAGGCATGATTCTACAAATATAAGGAAGTTTCCAGTGACTCTCATTGTACTCACATGAAGCTACAAAAGACACAACAACGACAACAATTTCCATATTTGCATATCTCAGCCTGGGTAGCTCCAGTGGGAATCAAACTCCTAACACAGACAGCGTAAGCCCTGGTCCACTGGGATAACTATACAGGACTATATCAATAATTCTCTCTGAAAAATGTATTTATTAATATTTTGGGTAATGAATGAATTTAAGGGAATCAGTAACAAACATATAATAACAGTGACACCTTAGCCCTTTGCTTTGAGTCAAAGGTAGTTAGTATATGTTCCTGTGTAAGGTGACAAAGAAATAATATTTTTACCTGTCCACACACCTCAACACTATTATTTCATTAACTAGCACTTTTCTATTGTACGTGATCATTCTGGAGAAAGAAATATAAGCTACACCTTTTGTTTAGGCACTGTGACTGTTTGTTGCTTGTAATAGTGGTGATCTTGGAATTACCTAGCCTCTGACAGACTGTGCATAAGAACTTGCTGACAGCTAAAATGTAGATGTAAACACATGCGGCAGTATATATTGAGTGTTGAAACATATTGACTCTGGATTTTCCCTGTAGCTCTGCTCTGCCGCCTCAGCGGCCCGCTGATATTAAACCTCTCACTTCCTTTTTGAAGCTGTTTTGTTTACCAGCCACCACGCTATTTTTACTGGAGGCCTCTCTGCTCCCTCAGCCTGATTCAATATGCTCTAGAAAAGGATGCATCCTTTTCAACACGTGTCTCGTTTTGGGACAGTTTGTGCTGCGTGTGATGGTACTCTGTACCGGCATGTGTTGTTATCATGTAGTGTAGGATAGGTGGATTTGCCACGTAGGATAAGACATTAGTATTACAGAGGGAGTATTTCAAAGTATGATTAGTAGCCTATAATTATCTGTGAATGCCAGTTTAGCTGAATTTTCATGATGCAGTAAACCGCACCCATCTGCTACGCCAAGCAGGTTAAAATAAAAACCAAAATTACTGCAGATGCTGTTCAGCTCGCTTCAGTCCAGAGGTAATGACACAGCAATACCTATGGGCATCCAGTGATTTGATCACATTATTTTAATCATGCGCAAATCTACCATGTCTGTAATTTTTCCAGTAAATATTCAAGCACAAATGACCTCCAGTATTTTACCAATAATGCGTCTCCTGATAATACTGATCTTGTGCCAGTCGGCCTCAGCAATTACAGCTGTAATATCTCTTTCTCTGGCTCACAGTTTCTCTTTTGTCTTCTTCTCCATGTGTGATTTCTCTCTCATGGAAAATGGAGGCAGCAGCGGGCCCTGTGCAAGAAGGCATTTCTGATGAAAAAAAAAAGTTTTGCTTTGCTAAATCAGGAAGTGATGAGTTGTAAAATCTTGACCTTGAACAAATGCATCTGGGGCAGCAGTGATTTCATTATGTGTGTGTTGGAGGGTAGTTCATAAATTACACAATCCCATTGTGACTAAATCCTAAAAAGGTAGCCACATCTGTGTAGTCAAACCTTTATTTCAGCGGAAATGATATACACCTTGTGTTGTTTGCCTACATAAAACCTGGCTTGGATGTTGAAGGATGGTGGGTGAGAGCAGGGATGCCATTCGGTTTATTTATTGGGCTTCTGCTATCGTAGAATTCTGGTTAAATTAGAACCACGAAACCTTCAGAAGACTCAACAGTCAATTCAAGCGTCCCAAATCTGCCTGAAATTTGAAAACGCAGCTGCACTCTAAAACCTAAAGGTCCATTTGGGCATCTTCCAACTTCAAAAGAGGGGCACCCAAAGGTTCCTCTCCATTAACAATAATACCTCGACCAAGTTACTTGAAGTTCAGTCAGGGTCCATGAATCCGTGACGATGGGGTTCATTGTGAGGAACTTTTCTGAGGCTCTCCTGTGCCTGCAAGTGAACCGAGGCCGTTCACAGCGCACTCATTGTGGAATGCACATCCGTTTCACAATCATCTAAAAGCTGTTTTGGCGCATACCAAAGACGGCGCTCACTTTTGCTTCAAAAGAGCTGGGAATCTGCTTTCCCCTATGAGTCACGACACGTAGAGAACCACAGCACCGGGTCATCTTCATTCAGGCGTTCATTTGACTAATGAATGAATCATGTCGCCTGCTAAAAAATCATAGTGAAAGCAGAACTGTTGGAAAGCAGGCCTCAAACCTTTTAAGGTATTTTTGGGTGTCGTAGTTTCTTAGTGTTATAATGTCTGGAGAAGGTATCAACTCCATCTGTGTTACTCTTTGACCCTTTGACATATTAGAAAAATCACATATATGAAGTATGACCTTCTGAGTGTGTGTCGGTGTGTGTGTTCCTGCATTTTTTAAGATGTATGCTAGTATAAATATGATGGTACTTAATTTGATTTGTTATCATTTAGTAATAGTCCTAATAGCCCTTTACCCAGCAGCCATTTTGACATGAACTAGCAGGTAAACACAGGTGTTACTAATGACATTAATCAAGGTTCTGTTCCATTTAGGTCTAACAGAGCCAGGGTCCTGCTATTGTTCATGCTGGCTCACTGGAAAGACTCTGCTACACTTAAACGGAACAGAACCTTCATTAATGTCATTAGTAACACCTGTGTTTACCTGCTAGTTCATGTCAAAATGGCTGTGGGAATGTGGGAACTGAAGTCAGCTCTCCTGTGGCACCCACCATAAGACATACTGGATAGAAGCGTCGGTCAGATAAACACCTAAAATGTCAAAGCGTCCTCCGCAAACGACGACTCCACAGGTCGTTTGTTCCTACCCTGTAAAATGACGGACAGCAGCGTTTCCTGAATTAGTGCCCCTACCGGCGGTAAGCGATGTAGTACTAAGAGCGTCAAATTGCAAGGCCGGTGTTCGTTTACGGGTGTTTAGGTTTCATTTTCGTGTTCATTTCTGTGCGTTTAACATTGTGACCGTGATGCTGAAGGTTCTTACTGTAACCTTACCTAACCTGGCTCACCATAAGTCACTCTGGGTTTAAAAAAAATGGCTGCTGCAAGTGGAAATGTGAAATCTCACTGTCGGTTACTACCTGGCCTTACAACCAAGATACATGAACTAGAAAAAGGAAAGAAAGGACAATTTCAGCAACTCCTGGAGGCTGACGGACAGGGGAAAAGTGTAAATCTTAAATCTGAAACCAATGCCACTTCTGCAGATCAACATTTGAAGCAGTGTTTACTTGTATTAAAAGTGCAGACATTTCTAGCTTTCAAGCGAAATTGGCAGGAAAGATGGTTTGTCATGCTATGGTTCAACACTGAAACCACAATTAGATGAGCATCGCTTTGCTCCCTGAAGTTTGGTTTGTTTTGTTTTGTTTTTTCTTTTCTCCCATCATCATGAGTCACCATGACCAAACCCTCGGCTCTGTAAAAACACATTGGTGGCTTGCACCTTTCTTTGCATTCATGTATTATCTGTGATTTGGGGCTTGAATGCATCAGGCAGGCAGCGGTTGAAGATGAGGACCGGGGCTTTTTAGGGTTAAGATTATACATGTGAGGAAACAGAAGCTCCTCACGAGTACAGTTATATAGTCACACAAACATGCTTATGTGTGTGTGTGTGTGTGTGTGTGTGTGTGTGTGTGTGTGTGTGTGTGTGTGTGTGTGTGTGTGTGTGTTGATACAGACAGTGCCCCCCAGGCAGTGTTGTTCTTTCAAAAGTGTGAGACAAAAGCGTGAGAAGAAGAC
The DNA here is from genome assembly GCA_900302535.1 of Neoniphon sammara. Lineage (NCBI taxonomy): Eukaryota > Metazoa > Chordata > Actinopteri > Holocentriformes > Holocentridae > Neoniphon > Neoniphon sammara. The sequence goes on along the minus strand of OMKZ01015868.1, from coordinate 15,200 downwards.
TCAGAGAGGGAAAGAAAGAGAGACAGAAAAGAACAGAAGAAGAAGAAGAAAACTTGTAATCCAAGTTCCAGGTAAATTTGTAGGTCAATTTGTAGGTACACAGAAGGGCAAGTGCAATTTTATGGTTTCAGAGAGAGGAAGAAAGGGAGGGGGGGTATATTACAGCCCTATATAGTTAAATAATGGGACACCAGATATACAGTCATTAGAATTGTAACAAACTGGGCTAAATAGCAAAAGATTTTACAGCACGTGCAAAAATGAAAATTCAATAGCAATAACTGCTTGCAAAAATGAGTAGAAGAGCTGTGTGGTGAAAATAAAGTACTATATGAGTAAAGTTTTTGCGAATTAGGATATGTGGTTTCGAGGAACTTGTGGATTCCTCCGTGCAAAATGCATAACAGTGATGAAGAAGTAGGCCAGACTAGTTTTGCTTCTGATTGCCATTTCTGCTGATATTGTTATACCCCGAGGAAAGATCAGGTCGCTGCAGGGCATCCAGGCGTAGAGAATTAACTGTAGAAGCTACAATGCAAAAAGACGGGAGGGGAAAAAAGGCGAACAAGAATGTGAAATGAGAGGTAAGAGAGTAAGGAGATAGGATTTGTGCTCTGGTTTTGTTGATGTTTAAGAGCTGACCTGAAACCGCCCACATCAGGTCTTTCTGTCTCTCACTCACACACACACACACACACACGCAGAGAAAAACAGGCTTCAGGTTTAGTCAGACCTCTGCCCACACAAAGCCTCTGTGCATCTGTCTGCTGTGTGTGGGACGGCCCGCAGACGTTGCCTCATGTGTCGAACGCTACAACACACGTCTGAGCGGCGACTTTGCTGTGAGAAAGTCTCTGAGAAATTTCAGCTGAAGATCATTTTCAGGCAGTTTTGCCAAATCTCTCGGGCTCATTCGCTCCCTGCCCGTTCCATAAAAAACTAATTTGGTCAGCAAAGGGAATCCATCACTGAACAGGAAGATTGTGCTTTTCATAGTTGCATCAGCCCAGTAATATCAGACTATAAACAAACATTTTGAAATAAGTTCCCGTTCACTGTTTCATTTCCCTGCCTGTAAACAAACATACTGCTTGTGGCTCATTATGTGTCCGATATCTGTGTTTTCCTTTGCAAATTAAAACCTTCTAGCTACTGTTCTCTGCAGTCCCGTTAAGACCCGCCTCCTGTCAGTCACAACCCATTCAAACCAACAGACAAGCCAAAGCAAGAAGCTTCTGCCAGGTCCGGTTTGTAAAATGACATGGAAAATAAAGCTTTATTTTTACACAATTACAGCTTCAAATCGGTGCCTTCTTCTTTACTGGGAGCGTCTTATAATATTTAGACAGCGTTTCAGATATTTACATTGAAAACAGTAAGGGGATGCAGGGAATAAACATAAAGTCCAGTGACATTGGAGCTGTCCTTGAAAACTGAAAATGAAAACTGCACTCATATCATCAGTTGGGAATTGAGCTGAAGGTGAATGCGTCCACCCACCTCACCATTTCACCATCAGACCACCGCCTGGTTCTGGTCTCGTCTCCTCTGTGCAATCACTTTGTGGCGAGGGAATATGTTTTCCCTCACTTTTTTGTCCACTGAGTCACCGGGCTAAGATGGGATCCCCGCAGCGGGCAGGGTGGATGCGTAATATGGCCGTTTATCTAAAAATGACACACTGCTCAAGAGGAAGCGCACTGTTACAGAGCAGAAATGTGCTGCTTTGCCCTCGGCGCACATGTGGTTCTCACTTCATTTTTACTGAAGTGAAGACAAATGAACACAAAACATCACTAGGCATATTAAAATAATGCTGGACGACACAATATGAAACGCAAGAAAGCGATGCAAAGTGACAAAATACAAGATGAAACGAACAAGAAATATGTAGTACGAGTAAGTTCTTGTGTTTTTTCAAATAGCATGCTGGTATTGTAAGAATGGGGGCCATTTTTAAGTTTTTGTAGAGTTTGTTTAGCAGGTTGAGCCGGTGGTCGATGGATCATTTTGTCCTGTCTTTCCAACGGGGCAGTGCAAGTGAAAGTAATCATCTGTGGATTTTGCGCAGTGCAGACGTGTCATTATCTATAAAACCCAATGTGTGTAGTGATATAAGCTCTGTATAGGATCTTGTATCAGTTAGGACTTGGAGCTGCAGGTCATGGAGAATGTGTTATTGCCGATACGTTGTTTGATTTCTTTCAATTTTATGCATTCACAGTGATTTGGCATGTTATGTTTTTTTATTGTATAAGGTCAAAGGTCATGAGCAAGCCGTCACTGAATTGGTGTCCAAGACTTGACACTTCTCTCTTTCTCCCTGTTGGGTAAATAAGTTGACTCTTTTGTTAATCGGGAACATGGGATTTTGCCAAATTGGGGCTGTGGCCGGAAAGGGGAAAAGTTGTGACTTTGAATTTCGTTTTGCTTTGGAGTACTGCTGATGGAACTGCTTTTGAAACAGC
>OMKZ01015868.1:0-12712 GCA_900302535.1 Neoniphon sammara | reverse complement strand
TGGGATTTTGACAAACTGGGGCGGAAGGTGAAAAGTTGTGACTTTGAATTTCGTTTTGCTTTGGAGTACTGCTGATGGAACTGCTTTTGAAACAGCTGTGATTCTTTATGCTTTTATTGATGGATGGAATATCTTGGATAGGGAATTCTCGAGCTATAGTTTGTCCCAAGTCAAGTCCTGCTGTATTTGTATTGTTCATCCAGTAACCCTGACCCATGTAGATGTAGCTTATTCGTATTTTCTAATATATAGGGTTAGGGTTTATGCTACATATGAATATGGCTCGGAACTCCTTTTCTGCCATTCAATTCAATTCTCTACTTTGTTTTTGTACTTTATTTCTATGTGCTCAGTTATTGTTACTGTTTGTATGTATTACTGATGCTTTTTTCTTTATTGTTTCTACAATTGCCTATTGTTTGTTGTTGTTGCTGTGTAAAAATCAAATAAAGTTTTGATCATAGAGGCATTTTTGGCATGTGGGCTTCATTTCATCATGAAAGAAGATTGTAATCATTCAGCATCTTTCAGTGGTTACTGTGAGCCACAGACTATTGTTATTTTGGTAAATTTGGCAAGTTTAACCTTTTTTTGGTCAATTTTGTGAATAGCTGTGATTGTTCTGCTAGCAAATGCTTAGTTTTGTGTATTCCAGGGGACCCTGGGTGACACATCTGATCACCATATTGTATATTGTCACCATATGATCTGACTTAAATAATCTGTGCCAGTGAAAAATAAGAAATCCCATAATTTTGGCTGCATTGAGCTAACCATCTTGAGCCTCAACAACCAGTTAATCAGAGTTGTTATGTTCTGTCTATGCACACACACACACACACTTCCTGTTACTTGTACACATTGTATGACGAGTGACAGGACATGCACTTATATTTTTAGCACTGTTATTAAGTTATTATATGTAAGTGATATACGCTCTGAGCACAAGTCCTGCATTTGAGATAAGCTCTAGTGCAGGTGTAAATGTGATCTCCATCATCAACAAACATGGAGGCAGCCAGACAAGTTTTGAGTATATCTGTCGAAAGGCAGAAAAGAGATGTTTTGGTTTTTTTCACCATCCCACCAAGCTGATCTGTGACCTGCCATACTTACCTGTCTTTGTTCTGAGGTATTCTTCTGTACTCCTCTGTCTCCAGTGAACCATTCAGGAAGCACTGTGGAGTTTTATCACTGCGCATCAACTACCAGTTGTCAAGTCTTGTTCCATCCATACGCGCGCACACACACAGGCTCATTTGCATACTTTGATGGTTGCTGCTTGTTTCCAGCAGGACTTGGTTCTAAGAATCATACTTTTTGTGAACGTGACCAGATTAAGAACTAAAATGGGGAGCCATGGGACAGCCATAATTAGCTTTAATGTGAATGGGCATGAGTTTGTCTATATAAGATACTATTACTGTAAGATGTTTCATTTAAATAACTTATTTCTGCATTCTTACTCCATGATAAAAGCATTTTGAGGCAGATGTTTTTACACAAGACTTGAAATGCTTTGCATTTGCCTCTCCTGGAAAATGGCTCGACACCATGTGATCACTGATGGGCTGTAGGCAAAATAACACTGGAAATTCCTAAGAGCTACACTACAAAAACCTGTAAGATTTGCATATTTCAGAGACAACAGCTGATCGCCTCTCATGACAGGAAAAGCAAAAGCATAAACAAGCTGCATGTCTTAGACAAGTGTGACCAATCTACAGCGCCTGCTGTTATTTTCACCTTCAAAACTAATCTTGAGTCAGCAGAGCAACATAGACAGTCTTTTACATTACACTATGGCCAATATGAAAGCTTTTGTTACACAAGGGCAGACGTCTACCCATACTTTCAGTCAGGATAGATAAATAATGTTTGGGAGGTGAAGAACAAGAAATTCTTTGTTCTTGCCGTTTTGGAACGAAATTGCAGAGTGGCAAGAAATGTCCAGCAGAGACTTGAATGGTCCTAAGAGACTGATTTAAGAGAACATAACCCAAGCAACCACTAATGTGACAGGTAATTAGCACTCACCTTCGCTGTGGCAATGAAGAAATTCTTGTCCTTCACCTTCGAGCCTTATTAACCTTGCCGTGATCAGATCATTTCACATATATTGCCACAGTATCTGTGGCAGCAAATCTCCCAGAAACTTTCACAAGGAGAAAAATCACACAATCCATTGTTCAGGTTTTAGATGCAAAACTTTACTTTACAAATTTGAAAAAAGAAGAAACAGATCATAATCAAACACAGACCTGTATACATCTGGGAACAATATGCAAGATTAAAGGAATACTCTCAACGTTTTGGGCAAAATACCCTTTTCTGACTCCTGCAGACTTCAAGTCTTTATGCTAAGCTAACACAAAACACTACCCAAACGAACCGAACCAGCGGATGTACAGAGGTGAAAATGGTATCGAACATCTTGTCTCAGTCTGGGTAAGTCGGAAAAAAGGCTATTTTTTTCCAAAATGTTGAGTATTCCTTTGAGTGTTTCTTGCTATGTAGGCCTATTGCAAGTGTCTTTATACATGGCCCCAGTTCAAGTTCAGACTTCCAACAAAAATTCAGCCTAAGTAGTTGTTCAAGAATGCCACTCAGCCCAACAGTTCCTGTCGAGGATGAGGCAAAACGCCTTCTGACACTGCCTGCACTCCCATGGTGTTTTCATGTTCCGACCCTTCCTGCGACACACCTCGCAGTACTTCCTCCCTAACGTGGCCTTGGTCGACTTCCCGGTGAGCTGACTGGTTGGAAGTGGGATGTGTGTGTTGGTGGACTCAGGGGGCGTCGGGCCCGAGGCAGTACCTAGAAGCTGCTTCGTCAGTTGTTTCCTGAAGCCGAGGTGGGTCACCGGTTTCAGTCCTTTCAGATAGCAGTGCTCCTTGTACAGGATGAAAGAATTCACGACAGCAATGTCAAGGAAGTGAAAGAAAAAAGTCTTGTACCATCTGGTCTTGCACTTGACTGTGTAGCACTGATGGTAAATGCTGGACAAGTCAACACTGCCAAAGTGTTTGTTGTATTCCTTGATGGGAGTTGGTATCAAAAGCGTACGGGTCTTCCAAGTTCTGTCAACCATCCTCCGTGTTCTCTTAATGGTAAGGCCGTCAAAGGCCTTGTGTATTGTGGAGCACATGGCCACCTCTCTTGTGTCCAGCCACTTCACAAACACCAGATCACCCTGCCTCAACCACCTCATTGTACCCTTTGCACTGCTTTTGCTCAGACTGTTCACAGCAGTGCTGGGGAATCCTTTCCTGCTTTCTCTGATAGCGCCACATGCACCCATCTTCCTTCTGAGGAGTTCTTGGAATAACCGTGGACTTGTGTAATAACTGTCACAGTAGATGTTGTAGCCATGTCCAAGCTTGGCATTATCTACAAGTGAAATGACAGAATCATAACTAAGTCCACGACCTTCTGGAAAGTCTTGTTTGCCTAAATAAACTTTAAAATTGTAAATGTAGCCATTTGATGAGTCTGTCAACACAAAGAGCTTGTACCCCCACTTGTGGGGTTTGAGCCGCATGTAGTTCTTCAGGCCGTTTTTTGCTTTAGTGGGGACCATGCGTTCATCCACATACAAGTTCTGTCTTGGCTGATACCAAGTTTGCGACACTGTTGTTATGTGACTCATAAGAGGCTGCAGGCGGAACAAACTGTCGTAATCAGGAGTTCCCTTTTTCTTGTCCATCTTTGCATCCTCGTCAGGATCACTGATGTGTAGGCACCAACCGATTGCTAAAAATCTGTTTCGGGCCATGACAGAGCGGATAAATGGCATTGCAAACACGTGATCTGTGGTCCAGTAGTCCTTAAGGGCGGGAAGACGTGCTATTCCATGGAAAAGGAGGAGGCCTAAATACTTATAGAATTCCTCAGCAAGCAGTGGCGCCCATGCAAATTTTTGGCCCATTGAAAGTTTTCGCTCTGCATTTTTATTAGTGTTCCTGCAGATTGTGTCCACAATGTCTATTGGAAAGAACAGCTGAAAAATCTGCATGATGCTGTATGTGAAAACTGAGGCCAACTGGGAGCCCGGGGTTCTGCTGGGTACAAACCTAAAGGTAGTTGGTTCCACATCTTGCTCTGTCTCATTCTTCCATCTGTTGGCTTGCTTGCCGGATGGCTGTGGTGTCGCCAGGCTTGTGGAGCGCGGGCTGGATTTCGTGGCAGACTGCGGGGTTGAGGGACTAAGAGCTGGAGCTGAAGATGCAGAAGCGGTTGCTGATGGAGTGTGAGCAAAATTTGACTCCTCTCCAAAAGCCGGGGACGGCACTTTCCTCACCCACTCCTCATCATCCTCAGAGGAGTCCACATATTTTCCATTTGAGCTGGGGAACAAAACACAAGTGTCACAAGCTATCTAAAGGAATGTGCAAAAGGCTTTCCCGGTAACATAAGCTGCCATAAAACCAAGGCTGATACCACACTAGGGCGTTATCAGCGCCGATTACTGGGCTCTTCTCTCAGCTCCCGGGACTTGACCGCATTTAATGAACGCTGATGGGCTCTTCTGTCCTGTACTAAAAGGAGGTGTCTGAACTACAGTGAGGCTGTGTGAGCGGGCTGTGAATGAAAATGCTAAAGGAGCTGTTAAATTTGGACTGCGGTAACACCGTTTTAAAGTGGTGTTTGCTTGTTTTTATATTACGGAATGAAATCCGACTTTGAGCCCATTTCTTCCTTGGCGGCGTTGTGGTTTGAGTCTGTGATGTGTTTTCTGATACATTTAAAGACTGCCCCAAAAGAATACGACATAATCATTCTAACAAAGTTTTTAGTATTCACACTCTGAAAGTATGAAAATGCAGTATACTGAATGTCAAAGTTCAAGTTCAAGTTTCAAGTTCAAGTTCAAGTTCAAGTTTAGTGCCACACCATCCAAAAAATAAAAAAATAACTTACGTAGTTTGGTTAGAAGTCCGTTTTCTTTTAGTCCCATGACCTCCCAGGCTCCTTGGATCTGCCAGGATCCTCTGACTATGCACAGAAAAAACAACAGAGTGTAAAGCATGGTTAATAGCCACACAGTAAGAAATAAGTGAACACAGTTAGACTTTCAGGTGGGACAGATGTGACTGCAGCCTCACAGACACAGTCAAGATTGAGCAGCAAGCTTAAGTAACATTTAAGGTACACGCCTCAACAAGCAGAGACCAGTGCTGCACTGACAGTGACGTTAGTGCTTGTTGAACTGTTGAACTAGCTAGTGGAGTCTGCTGTCATCGGCTTGGTTTCTGCAGCTGGCTGTAAAACGGCGCCAAAGTTTTCCTGCTTGAATGGGCTTGAGGCTAAATAAACTCGTGTTGAACGGCAAACCACGTGCAAAGATAGACAATAATAGGATCATTTTACCCTCCTTACCTCGTCTCTCGGTTTCATTTGCATTTACTTTACAGTAGGGGTTTTTGTTTACAACGTGACTTCACTGGTTTTTGCGTTTGTTTGCAATGCTATATGTGACTTTATCCTAACATGGAGCATAAGGTACATAGAATTTTACATTTTATAGCCATCGCAGTTGAGAAACAAACTCACCAGTCAGTGTCTTCAACCGGGTCTATTCCAAAGAAAAACATGTGCTCATCGCCTGAATAGCTGCTTTCGGCTCCTGATCCAATGTCTTCATCACTGGATGGCAAACTATTATTGCTAACGTTACCCGCGGGTGCAGGAGCCTCCTCATCTTCAAAATCATCAAGTGCAAGGATGTCATCAAGCTGCTCATCTAGTGTAAACTTGTCTTTGATTTCTTTGCCTTTCAACTTGGGCGATTTTGGCATTTTGTGGTCGGTTTCTCCCAAGAATGGCTGCGTCTCTTCCTCCTACTGCAGCGCCCTGCCGGAGCGATAAGGGGAAGTCAGGCCGTCTGTCTTCCTCTTTGATTTTACTGGCGGGTTGCACACCTGTCTATCGCCACCTACCGCCCCGGAGTGGGAGGCATCGCGGCTTTGACGTGAGGCTCGTGTGAGAAGCGTCTCGCTGCGCCTCGAAACCAGAGCGGAGCAGCTGACGGCAGGCGGGGGGAGGTGCTGAGAGGCTGCAGGCAAGTCAGACAGGTCCACACTTCCTGGAGTGAGCAACATGTTTTTACCTTCATCCAGTTTCCCCATTTGCTCAGGCCAGGGTTTGGGTTCAACTGCAGCCTTTTCTACAGGGCTGACATTGCTCTTTTTTTTTTTTCTTCTTCAAATGCTTCATACAAAACAAAATACATCACATTAAAGACATGGTGTATTTCAGTTCTGCATGTAAATGTGGCTGCTTCATGTTTTATTACTTAATATGAAAGTCTTGGTTTCTCATGTTTTACCTGTCTCAACAGCTTTTTCTATCTTACATTTACAGAATACTGAAGAATGTGCACTGTCCCTGTAAAAAAACACATACTATTAGCAGGCTACTATACTACTACTACTACTTCTACTACTAGGTATTACTATTGCTGCTGCTGCTACCATACTAAAATTACTATTACCAATACAATATTACTATTATTATTACTACTGCTATTACTTCTGTACTACTATTACAACTACACCTACTCCTGCTTATTACTACTACTGCTTAGTGGTGGAAGTATTTACTCATCTTACTGTAACTGAGTAGCTTTTATCTGGTATTTTTGTAGTATTGTTTTTAAGTACATTTTTGTTTAAGTATTGTACTTCATTACATTTTTAATCACATCCAGAGTAAAAATGTTGCAGACTCTCCATTGGCATCAAAAACTAGACCATCACAAACTGATAAATTGTGGAACCTTTCACAATGAAGTCAACAAAGATGAGAGGAAGAATGTGGTTTGGCTTTATTGGTGCCTTTTTTTTTTTTTTGGTCAAATTTCCAATTTTACGTGCACTATGAAAAATAGCAGAGGTCAATGGATGTGCAAACCCTTTAGACTCAACTGAAATTGTGGAATAAGTGTGGAAAAAATGGGGAATAATATCAGTGAGTTAGTCTGACGATAAGAGCCATGCAGACTCAACCATCATAATTAAATGCTTATTCCAGGTTTTTTGACCGTCAGCAATTTTACACAGTGCACCTTTAAAAGAATCTCGTATCCTTCTAGAAGTGCACTGAAAAGATCTCACTAACAAAGTCATTTTTTAATGGTTTGTGACTGAAAATATAATCATACTACACTTAGGACCACTGTGATCGCATTCTTTTTTTTGGTACTCACTTTTCTTTTTGTAGTAAATCATTGTTGATTCATCTGGGGCAGCATGTTTTTCAGATGTGTAATGTACTGTCTCACCAGGGGAATTTGAAGAATCATCATACAAGCCACATTGCATCTCAGAATTGAGTTGAATGAAGCAGATCTCTCAAGAATGCAAAGAACACAAACCTAGTCCACCTTTTCCTTTTGCCCATAAGTCTCAGCGTTGCATCGGTTTTTCAGCTTGTCAAGACACTGCATGAAAGCAGCAGAAATCTAATATATAACTATTATAATGTGTACGTGTTCTACATTCAACTCACTTCAGACTTCCAGCCCGGCAGCACAACCTATGCTACGCAGTGAGCCTGTTTTCCCAGTAAGAAAAAATATAACCCGATGTATAAAGAACCCACACACACATTTAAACATACACACATATATAGTGACAAATAAGCCCCCGGAGTTGACACCAGTGATTTTGCCCAGCCTGAGGCCATGACACCTATTGATCACCAGGCCTGTGATGGATGAACACTTTAGCTAATTAATCTGTTGCACTCACTGTCGGTTGTCCTCAATGGGGGCGTCAGCTAAGTGCTTCAAATATAACATACAGAGGAGAGAGGAGGAGAACCTGGGTGGGTTATGTCTGAAAAATGTGTATAACACAAGATGACAGGTTTAGGTCTCCTAAGGGGCGCCTGGAGACTAGGTGGCTGCAGTGAAAACACACCTTGTGATTGACTCATGACTTACCTCCAGTGCATAAACAAGCCTTAATAAGCAGTAGATCCTCTACACACACGGAACATTTTCAAAGACAATTTAAAACGCATTTCTATACTATTTGAAAGCACATGGTTAAAGACATGTAGCATTTTGAAACAACAATATATTACTGTCATATTCACTGTGATACCCTGATGTAATCGCTGTAAACAAATGAGAGCATGGTGGAGACAACTGCTAGCCTCTTTAACATGTCAATGTCAGTTCAGGGCTTCGCCTCCTCACAAATCCCAATTTAACCATCTCTGTTTTAGTGTAGGCAGAGGATCATGGGATCTTGTTCTGGGACAGTTCTGAATGTGAACGGCAATCTCCAAAGAGTTGTGTGTTCTGCAGCACTCAGAAAATACTGCTATATTTCTCTCTAAGAGACATTAAATCCTTGAATTCGGATACGTAAGTCTGATGTGACCCAGTGGCACTGAGTGTGTGACATTTGCTTCAGCACAATAGTTCTCAAATTTTTTCGCTCGTGACCCTTCAAAAGGAAGCGACACCCACTCGCGACTCCCCTGACAGGCTGCGTATGCAGAGCGGTGATCAGTCCAGCTGGAGAACAGCTCCATTTTCAGGTTGTTCAATTGATTTACTTAACAAAGGATGTCTCAAATTTTAAAATGACTCACAGGAAAACAACCTAAAAATGGAGAAAAGATATGAAAAAATAAACCTGATAACACATTTGTGTTTTCCTATGTCATAATCATCTTGCGATCCCCCCAGAATCATCTAGAGGTCTATCAATCTATCAATCATGAAGTGTTACTTCATGATAATTGAATAGACTTCCTATTCATGAGTTATTCATGAGCATTCATCAACAACCACATAAATCCCTTCAAAAACAAGGAACTTTTTGGGAATTTTTTTTTCTTAAATATACAAATATACTCACAAATTTATGAATGAGCATTTCATGAATGGCTCTCCTTTCCTGAAATTTTCTCTTGCCTGCTGCTAGTTCTCTCTTCCCCTCATCTCTTTGTCTCTGTCCTCATCTCCTCTCTGTTATTCAGCTCAGGTTGTGCCAAAGTCAAACCATTATTAGTGAATATATAAACTTCATAGGCTTTATGCGATATACAGTATGTGTTCATCACTCAGCAACTGTCTTTTTAGGGCAAAATCAAAGATCAAAACCCAATGACTTTTATGTAATCAATGTTTATGCCTAGTTCATGAACTCACTGGCTGGGCTCGGCTATGTAACATGCTATTTTTGTGCATTATTGTATTTCCTCATTTGTGTTTTATTTTGTTTTATGATTGATTGCTGCTTGGTTAGGTTTAGGTAGGCTTGTTCCCTGTTAGTCATGAAAACAGAGGGGAATTAGCTTGTATGGATTTAATGTGCAGCAGCCCACATAAACAGAGCTGAGAGGAAGGATGACTAACCAGCTGGCAGACAAGGGGCACATTTTGTTTACAGTGATCCAATGTTATACTGACTGTAGTAAAGCACACTGTCTTTGAAAACACTGGAAGAGTAATTTTGCATGTAGACACAGGAAGGTTTTAGCTTGTAGCCATCTGACCATGAGGCATTGATTGAATTCAACTCAAACGACATGACAGTGACAGGCAGAGCCCCTCCCTGCTGACCAGAGGTGGAGAGAGAGCTAGAATATCCTGCTCAAGTCAAGACATTGTTACGTTGCTGATATTTTACTTAAGTACTGTTGTAAAAATCTAAGGAAGTAAAAATTAGATTTTCCGAAATGGCATCAATGTCTTTTCCAGCTTTTAAAGGACGAGAGGACAAATTTCAGACTTCACCTGGAGACGTTACAAATTGCAGCAAAGTGCAAAAATGAAGTAAAGCCAGACTGCTCTTGTCTTTGCTGACCATTCACAGCAAATGGCTTCACAACTGGCCAATTTGGTTCTTGCTTATTGTGCGCTGACAAAATTTATACTCTACTATGTATATATAGATTTAAAATGTGAAGTACAGTACTTAAGGAAATACATACTTAAGTGACAGTAAAATTACTGACACTAATAAATAAATAAATAAATAAATAAAATCGTTTAAAAATATCTTTTAAAAAGCCAGGGGAAAAAAAATCTTATTTACAGTAACATAAGTACATGTCATTAGTTACTTGTACACACATTGACATACCAAGCTTAGAGAGATGAGTTTGATTTGTAAGTAATTAAGTCAATTTTATTTCTATAGCACTTTTCAAAATAATAGTTACAAAGTGCTTCACAAAGAGAGATGACAGGAAGTAAAGGAGAGAAAAAAGAAGCAAGATAAAAAGAAAGTACAACATGTAAAGCATGAAAATAAGACAATATGAATTCAGGAGAAAGCTAATGAGAACAAGTGCATTTGCAGATTTTTTTTTTTTTTTTTTAATTATACCAGATGTGGGAGACTTTGAGCAAGGCTGTTCCAAAGTTGAGGAGCCGTGACAGCAAATGCACCACCACCTTTGTGACTTTGCACCCTGGCATACACTGTATCACCCTCTATCCATACCTGTACCTTGACATATACTGTACCCAAAGCTGGTTTATGTAAAATAACTCTGACCACCAAGTCAAGCCGACCCTGCACTTTTTGCAGGGCTCACCTCTGCGGACACTTTATTTCCTGATCAAACAATATTTTTGGGCTAATCACTAAACACTGAGGAGAAGGTCCTTCACTGTGCTCGACTCTGACATGGCTGCTCGTCCAAGCACACACAAATATCAAACACAAAAACAGCCGACGTCCATTTTTCCTTCTTGACAATCTTGTGCCAAGAGGGTCTTTTCACCGAGTTGTTTTGACAGCTGTGTGTGAGAGGCAACAGATCACAATTTGTGGCAAATCTCCCACCTCTCCTCCTCCTGCCACTTTATCTTGAAATTAATTTCTGCCAGTCAGCAGCAAAACTCCCTCTGCCATGAAATTACCCTCTGTTACAGGAAAAAAAAAAAAGAAAAAGAAACAAAAAGTATCACTGGCTCTGACTGGTACTCTCCTTTGGAAAGTGTCTTTCATCCTGGATGTGATTTGCTGTCTCGGTTCCCCTCTGCATCAAAGGAGAAACTGCAACCGTGACATTGTGCACCAAAGAAAATGTGAAACCAATTAAGGAGATCCCCATTAAAACTGATTCATTTACCCTCAAGCGGAGTTAGAGAGTTGCAGTTTTGTGGAAACTGCATCACCATAGTGTTCCAAGACATAACAAGTGCCTGTATGCTGCAGTCCAGAGACTAGCTCATATGCCGGCCCCATCGGTGGATTCATCGTTACTGAGCGGCAAAGCTTTGTTCAAACCCACAAAACTTTATTTTAAATTCTAGTTCAGATCTCAAGGTTTCCAAAGATCCCAAATATGTCCTGCTGAATTCCAGGGAAATGTGTATAAAATGATGCACAAGACATGTAGATATTTTCTATTTGAAGTAATGCTGCAGCCATAAAACAATGGCATCTTGCTTTGAATGTTTCACTCAATATGAGTGTGATGGAGCTTCAATGAAGCTACAACCAGCAGATAGATACACAATATGGATGTGATTGTTGTACAATATGGAAAAAAAAAATTTCTAACTTTGAAGCTATTTAAGGGGAATTTTAAGAGAAAATCAGAGTTGAAGGGGTTTCAAGGCATACAGGGATATCTGTAATTGTTACATGAAATAAACAGTTTACCTGAAATAATAAACACAGGGTTCCCATGCTCACTTGGACATCAGATCCAAGGACTTTTCAAAGACTTTAAAGTCTTATTTCCTGAAATCCAAGGATTCAAAATTGGTGTGTTTTAATATTAACATAATATTGGAGATCACTTTTTTTTCACTTTTTTTCCCCTCATAGTCAAAAAAATCTTGGTGAAATCTTCAAGTTAATAAAAATAAATCAAACACTTTACCACCAGTAAATACATTAAGTAAATACATTAAGGCATTTATGATAATAGTTGTAATAACCTAATTATACAGGACCTATCTAAAAGCAGATTCCTTGCAAAAAAGGCTTGCTAAGGATACTGATATTTCTGCTTATCCCATTTAAAATATTCAGCTTTCTCATAATCGGAAAAATACCCAGGCTATAGTAAGATGTGTTTAAATGCAGCATAAATACAATACAGAAGCGTCCCAAATGACTGTGGGAAGGGCAACATCTATTTTTTAATCATGGTAATGGTTTGCATTTAGTCTGTGATATGAAAGGTCACTGAAACAGGATAACACTACTGCAGAAACACTAGATAACACTGATAACATTTTAGAATAAACAACTCTATTCAACAATATGTGGATTGAATTCTTAGTGTGAATGATTTGTGGGTTTTGTAATTACGCATTTTCCGTAGAAGTCGTTTTTTTTGGCCCATTGCAACAAGCTGAAAATGCAAATTGTGCAGGTGCAATGCAAACAGGCTCTTTAACGGTAACCTAAATTGCGCTGCTGTTTTCAAGCCATCAGAGGAACACACAGAGGACTGAAGGCTGTGTGTGGTTTCTGTGTGCTGTTGTAGGTGGTGCTCTGTTCATTTGATCACAAAGGGATCAGTGAATCAGTTTTAAATGTTGATTTATTTTTGGTGCTTTCATGCGTCATGCATTGCATGCTGAGCTCTAAACACTGAACATACTGTATGCACTCTTCAGGCCCGGCATGTTTACTTTGCTTTAACTGACTGATAAACAGATTTATAAGATCATTTGATTACTTGGATTTTTTTTCATCTCTTTATAAACAATAAACATGGGGCCGAT
>OMKZ01015866.1:0-22750 GCA_900302535.1 Neoniphon sammara | reverse complement strand
GTGAGTTCATTATCTGACTGCAGCACCACAACAGGCCTGATACACTTTACCTCTAATCAGGTTTGGGTGCTTTCAGCTCCTGGGCTGTGCTTCTCAGTGTAACACCTTTACCCGGCACTCAGGTTAAACCGAGCCATTTAGCCACCCAAAAAGATTTTCCACACAGAACTCCAGTATTTACTTAAGCCGAGGTGCGATGGAACCGCCGTAGAACTGGATATGAGTTTAGCCCCAGTGTCCCAAAAGAATATGATGTCAGACTGTGACGAAAGGGTGTGTAACTTCGGCTTGCCCAGAGAGAGAATTTCATATTCCTAACCATGCACTCCCTTGCTCTCATTTCTATTCTGCCTTTTATCACCTGGCTTCATAGGGTTTCTTCCACCTTTTGAAATGGCAGTGGAATAGATTGGTTGATACCGAGCGCGCATCGTTTTTATCTCTCTCCTGCTGCCTCTCTCTCCCTCTGTCTCTGTCTATCTTTATTCCTCTCTCTCTCTCTGCCTCTCTATTGCTTCGTTTCTCTCTTTAGTGGTTTGTGTGTTCTGATGATGAGGAAAGGGTGTATGTGTAATATGTGTAAGTTTGTAGATTAAGTATATGATGTGCATGTGTTTTATATAAGATCTGGTGTCCTTCTGCTTTTCTCCCATCTGAAGGTAAAGCTTTATCTCATTAGATATTATCAGTCCCAGGGAGAGACTGAGTGTGAAGGCCAGAAGGCTGAAGAAAAGATATGGATCAGGAAAGCAATGGAGCTGGGAAGCGTGTGTCGGTTTTGAAAGCGAATGTTCCTGGTCATGTCACCATTTACATGTTTTGAAACTCACTTGTAAACTAATTCTAGAGATTGGATTATCAACATTTAATCTTCAGCACTATCACAATCTAAAAACATCCAATAAACCCACAGTGTTCAAGACTCCTGCTCCAACCCTACTAGCATAACCAAACGGTTTGCAAACTAGAAAGATAATTCACCTTGTAACCTTATAGCCTCTGTTTTTAAAGGAATACTCCAATTTATTCACAGACAAGATGTTCAGTACCATTTTCTGTACGTCCACTACTTAGGTTCCTATGGGTAGCATTTCATGTTAGCTTAGCATAAAGACTTGAAGTCTACAGGAGTCATTAGCCTAGCTCTGTCAAAGTGAAAAAATAAACCTAACGGTAACTCCGAAGCTGTTTTATTTACACAATGCATCGTGTTAGCTTAGCATAAAGATTATATAAGTGTTTATGCTAAGCTAACATGAAATGCTAACCACTTGAACCAAAGCAGTGGACGTACAAAAATGGTATCGAACATCTTGTTTCAGTATGGGTAAGTTGGAAAAGGGGTTATTTTGCCCAAAATGTATTCCTTTAAGGATGGAGACATTCTCAGTGGGGAGAAAATCACTTCAATCAGCTAGGAGAGACATAGTAAGATTACTGTTTATTATAACAGATGAGTGATGATAAAGTCTTGGTCTAGAAAGTCTTTGGCAGTTTGACTCTACAGGGAGATTTTTAATCGAGGGGCAGCAGCTTTGAGCAGCAGCATAATAATTTCCCCCATGGAGTCCAGACACTGGTGGTGCTTGTGGTTGATGACTTCTGATGAGACTGATAATGCTGATGAGGCTGATGAAGTGATGAAACTGAAGAAAACTGGTGAATCTGCCAAGACGAGGCGGCGATGGGGAGGCGGAGGGGAGCGCATAACAGCAGCATGAACACACTAAAGACAGAGAGAAACATATTTAAAGACTAAAGACTAACGGCAGCATAATAGGCTAACAATGGACATGTGTCGCTCTGCTATAGGATACAAATTAACAGCTTATGTGAACAACTGATCTGCCTCAAATGACAATAAAAGCAAGGGAAATGGTGAGTGTTTGTCCGAGCGACCCTCACGGTGCTGAGAGTGAATGTATTTTCTGAAAAAATACTACAAATAGGACTACAAATATTAAAACATTACATTCTGGAAACCACGAAACATTTAACATGTCCAGATTTATCCTCATGTATCCTCAGGCTAATCCAGCAGCGATCCTGCACTTGAAACATGACTGATTTTGAGTCATGGTAGATCGAGTCTGAAGCCCAGCAAAATTTCTCATTGGATTTACGAAACTGATGAATGCCACAAGTCTGGGTTTATTCTGCTCAACACAGGTTCAACTTTTTGTGACAAAAATAATGTAGGATGAGTCCTATTAATAGAATTACAATTACGAAAAAAAACCTCACAAACACTTCCCTAAGCCTAATGCCAGCATGTTATCTTTACAGTATTAAGCCCAGGACTCAGTGCCAGAATCTTTCAATGTGATTTTATTGTGAATGCACCCAGCTGCCACAGTGTTTTCACAAGCTGAGAGCCAAAAATCCCATGAAAAAAAGCCATGAAAAACTATAGAAACACTTCATGACAAAATGGAAAGTGTCTTCTCATCCTCAGCCTCACAAGAAGATGTTTTCTGTTTGAAAATCTCGAGAATATGGTCTCACAAACACGCAAACACACACACACACACACACACACACACACACACACTTTTGATTCCTGTTTTCCTCGCAAACCCGCCATCACGGTTGACTTGCTTCACTTTGTCGACTCAGCAAGCTTGAAATCCAATGACAGACAACAAGATTCACTGAGATTGCTCGCCACTGGCCTCTTTTATCACAAGACCAAGTGTGTTACCCATGAATAAAGAAAGGTTTAAGACCTTCTACGATCACATCAACGAAGATGAAACAGTAGCCATTTTTTCCAGAGGCATGGCCCACCCGAAGTGAAAGGATCCATGCAAAGTATTTCTTTGACTGGCAGGTTAACCTCTCCAAATTGCACTACCACCTAATTGAATGCAAATGAAAATATAAAAAAAAGGTTTCTAATCTAACACAGGGAGAAAATGTCAGGTTGTATCGTAGGAAGATTGATGATGTTGTACGTGACTGCTGACAGCCATTAACATCCTAGATATAGATACACAAGGCTCGTTTTCTTCATGACAGACGAACAGG
Source organism: Neoniphon sammara (assembly GCA_900302535.1). Taxonomy (NCBI): domain Eukaryota; kingdom Metazoa; phylum Chordata; class Actinopteri; order Holocentriformes; family Holocentridae; genus Neoniphon; species Neoniphon sammara. Next base: position 19,723 of record OMKZ01015866.1, on the reverse strand, counting down.
GAAGAGCTAAGTATCTTTAAATTGCAATGATAATCAAACACGTCTAGAATATACTTGGTTAAAATCAGGAGTTTTTTTTATGGGCTTGAACTCTTTGTTCATGCAAGGCTGCAGTCACGTGTGAAGAAAACATTCAAGTTGTGAGAAGTGGAATTAAATTCTGGTTGTAATTCTTTTATATAATATCTGTATAGTGTTTCATGTCACTATAAACTCATACATCAATATATGAATCATATATTTATCAATGAAGGATTCAAGTGACATGCTATCCTGCACATACTGTAATTTGTTTCACTTTGGTGTTGTAAAAGTAGCATCTTGTTAAAGTAGGTGCCACTGTTTTTTGAAATGCTTTATTCATTTAGAATAAAACATTTCATCTATGTTTGGCTGTGCAGCTGCATGATATCAAATTCCCTGCCAGTTCCTGTTTCAGAGCTGCCTCGCAATTGTCTTTGGAAAGTAAGTCAACACAAACAGGCAAATCTATAGGAGCCGGCTCATTGATTATTCATGACCTTTCCATAGGTCCCAGAGCAAAGGCCAGGCCATACATATTTTAGCATCCTCTTGAGGTGATCAGTCAGACTTTACAAACCTCAGCAAAGACAAAATTACTCATTCATGAATCTTTATTAGTATGCCACAAGACAGCAATTGTAGACTATAGTTGGTTAAAATCATAGCAGTATAGGTGTAACGTATATTTTACTGTGTCTATTTCTCTGACTTATTGCTCCACTTTCATCACAAACCTCCACTGTCAAGCCACTTCCACAAATCTATAAATTTGTCTTCAGAGAGGTAGAGTAGGTTTAATGGCTTCTGTTTGGGCAGTGGGGTCAATGACTCCGGGATTATAGTCCATCCCTGGTGCAGCTAAATCACCACTGGAAACCAGACAGAAACTGTCAGGTCAGCATTTCTTTCGATTTAGAGACAGTTACAGTAGATTATTCTTAAGGTTTAAAAAAAAATACACCCCAAAGCAATGAAATATTTCTTTGTTACAAGCAAGCGTGCAGCACCATGTTCCTTCCAAAATGCTAAGGTTCCCTAAGAACTTGAGTAATATTCATCCATGTGTTATAAATTTATGCAGTAATTTTTCCAGTGAATTGTATCTCTATTTGGATTTACAAGAAAATAAGATGAAATTTTAATGATCTCTTTGAAGAAATTATTGCAGTATCATAAGATGCAACTGTAATTAAGTACCACTGCCAAGGCAACAAGTCGTCCTCCTTGTATCACTCCGCTCTCATCTCCATGCTGCGGTTCACTTCTGAAGCTCGTGTTGCTGCTGCGCTCTGTACCACCGTCATTTGGCGAAGCGCGTGCTATCCACATCATTAACGCACAAACGTGGACTCCTTACTTTGAAGTTCATTTTAATTTTGCTCGAGGAGATGTGCTTCTGCAGGCTCTCCATTGCAAAAGGTTGACCACCAGTGGCTTAATTATCAGTTTGCTGTGGTTTGCAGCAACTAATTAACAATTATTTGGTTCTCTGGGAGGCTGATGATGAGGTCGTCTGGTAGAAACCTTTATCCTCCTGTTACCTTTCAGATATCTATCTATCTATCTATCTATCTATCTATCTGACAAAGTAATGAACCAACAAACTAACTCTCTTGCTCTCTAGCTAATTCACCGACCCAAGGCAGTGTCAGTACTGTTCAATGACTGTTTAATGATGGCAACATAATGACCATTAGGTCTATTTCCAACCAAGAGTTGGATCAAATGACAAACTGTTTGCCTGATGAGTCACTTCAGGGTTCACCACTCTCCATTTGAGTTAATTAGCAAAATATAGGAATCAATGGGGCCTCCATAAAGCCAAATTGATTAATCAACACACCAGCAGTAACTGTGTTTGCTGAGATTTTTAATTTTATCAGGGGGCTTGAAATAATGACCAAATTCCCGACAGTTAGTCTCAGACCTAAAGCTTTGAATGGATGAGAACAGAACAATGCTTTAAGGGAACATGCTGTTCACAGCATTGGAAGTTGATCAATTATATGGTCTCCAAAAAAGGCGTTTGAAATTTGCTGGGTTAGAAGCTGCAGCCAAATCGGAAAAGAAAAAGAAAGGAAAAAGCTCCCAGCACTATTCTAGTTTAATGTGTTGTCAATGATCCAACTTGATGTGAGACAAATTTGCCCCAAAGTCACCAAATACACAGAGACCAGTCATTCACTCAGCTGGTGGCGTGCTGCAGAAGGACATTAAAGACATTGAGTGTCTTTGTATTCAATTCAAAATACACAAGCAAGACGATGTACAGCGCCCATAAACATCTTAAAGGCAGAGGTGAATATTTCATCTCATGAGGTAAAACGAGGGCAACAATCAACCGGCACTGTTTGTGCCTTCTCCAGAGTAATTAAAGTTACATTAAAGTAAAGCACCAGGCTGATTCTGAACCACTTCCTCTTTGTTGGAGTAGCGGATTCATCATTTCACTCAAGCAATACGTAATCAATAATAGATAATCACTATGCATGTCTTTCATTTTGTCAAATGTTTGGTGCCTTTGGGGTCAACATAATAATTTCAAAACACAATGCTTGATCTTCATAACAACTGTGTCATAGTGTATTAGGATTTTTTTAATGATTATTTATGGGTTACATTTAGAATGAATGAGACCTTTGAGGCCTTTGATTGCTGAACAGGAAGAAGGAAGCTCGATATATCTGATTCAAACCAGCAATGGAGGGGATTACAGTTTTAAACCTCTATGATATTGCAGGCTTTTACTGCCTTACTGCTGATGGATTTCCTTTTACCACATCAAATAGCTTTCACTGGGATGATACAGTGGCAGAATATGCTGATTTTTACCTCTGGCGTGTACGGGAAATTCTCAGTATGCTTTACTACGTGTTGTAATGACTCAGCAAGAAATCCTCAGGGAATATACAATTGTAAAACAGCACTTTATAAATGTGAGAAAAGTAACTGCAAGTAACATTTCATGAGGTGCTTTTTTTTTCTTTCACATTCTCATTCCACCCTATCTTGTTAATTTTATTGCTTGTGCATAATCCATTCCTAAAGTGGACTAATTGAATTTTCATGAGATTATGCCGACCTTCCCAAGTGTGCTTAATTCCTTGATTTGCCATTCTGTATGTACTGTTTGCAAATGTGCCTTGTGCCATCACTCATTCCTTCTTAATTCCCATTAAGATGATAATCACAGCCTTCATTATCGGGGAAAAATAAAAAAAAGAAGCTCAGTGGGCTCCAAAACTCGCTCAGCAGTGTCTGACAGTAAACACCACATCACAATTCAAATTAATATTTAACCAGTTGTAGTGGTTCTGCTTACACTGGATGACAGTCGGGTCAAAACTTGTTACAAATAACTTCACATATTAGATTCAAGGACCAAAACGTTATAAGGTCTAATTGTACTGATGCCTTTTTCTGAAGGACACGTTTATTTATTTATTTTTTGTTTATTTATGAGGAAGTTCTGTAGTGTCTGTTTTGTGGCTGGGTTTGAAACAATTTGATACTGTGATGCACCGGATCCACATTTTCAGGATTCTGCTAAATCCAGGATCGAGCACTTAAGATGCCCAGATCCATATCAAAGGAGTAAAATCAGTAAAAATAATTGAATAGCATTGAAATGAGAATGTTTATTGTTTTTCTGGGTAAAAATTCCACTTAGAAAATTCAAAACAACAATATCTGCATGCATATATATTCATGTATACTCTGCATACTGCAGGGTCCAACTCCATAGAAATCAATTGGTCACAGATAAGATCCGGATCTGGGCAGTTTTTTGTTTTTCTTTAGGATCAAGGTGTATCCAAAACCACTGAAAGTACTGATTCGGATCTGTTGCGCCCCTAATTTATTGCTGCATCTGTAATGACTGGGATTCACCAAACAGCAAAGGGCAGCATGTATTTTGATGGCGATAACTCCAGGTTAGAGGTGGGCTGGTTTACCATGTTGGCACGTTTGGTGCATGCAGTCAGAGCTCTGCTTAAAGCATCAAGTTGTCTTCAGATTTATCGTCATTTACAGTCATTACAGTTTAATTCTATCATGAATAATTCCAAAAATGATCCTGTAGTGTGAGATGTCCATAAAACATGAAAGATTCATGTGAGAAACATTTAATCGAGACCGACTGAAATGTGAGGTGCCGCTCACTGTTTGTCTCTTTACAGTCCTCTCATGTACAGTTGGTATAAGTTGCCTGCAGGGGTTTTTCTCTATTCCACCAAAGTACATGATAAGCAGCATGATATGTGCACGCTTGCAAAGCAGTTAAAGGAGCAGTGTGTCAGCTCTCCCACTTTATTACTGTGGAAATCAGCAGCCTCTGCAGAAACGCTGGGCAAAGAAAATGACACGTGCAGGGGCGCTTGCACACACATGCAAAGACACACAGATATTCACACACATGGGTTTGAGTGCTATTTACATAGTAAGCAACACTTCCTCATAATTCATTCATTCATTTTGATGGAGTCAAAGAGGTGTTTCTGTCCTTTGTGTTAAGTCAAGTAATTTAAGAAGCTGTTTTGATGCTGGTTTTGTCTCTGAAGGCACAGGCATTGTAAAGGTGGAACAAATTCAAATTTCAAATGAAAGCTGATATATCATCATAACTGTGTCTAGAAATAAAAAAGTGAAGGGAAAGGGGGAAATTTTCTTCTGCAATGTATAATGGCTCAGCTCCCATCATGTACACAGAGACATTTTTGTACCATGGTCCTTCCAGACACAGCAGGCAGCAAGAGGATACCATCCATCATCAAAGAAACGAGGAAGGCCACTGTGCACAAACAGTCTGGACCCAGTGTAACCGAGGTCACCTGGTAGTCCATGTAACAGAGAATCAAAAATATTTTCCAAATCCTGAAGGATCCATGCGATAAACCTGATAGGACTGGTTTCCAAATAGGGGAAATAATGGAATATTATATCAAAATATATTATGCTAATCCACCAATTTTACTGCACTGCAAAAATAACTATCTTAACAAAACATTTACTCTGGTATAAAAAGTCTTCAAAATGAAATACATTGCTAAAACAAGTGAAACATCTGCAAGTGGGTTGAGATCAGGTCACTCCAACCATCCCACTGGCTGATTTTTTACTTTGTTTTAAGAAAAGCAAGATTTTAACACCGTACATGATGTTAAGATGGTGATTTTTTTTGTACAGTGAAAACAGCAGCTAATGCTCCTTTGCAGAGCACAGAAAATGTGAGACATCAAATTTAAGCCTGCTACTCTGTCCGCTCCCCTACTGAACTTCCCTCCTCCAGTTTTTCACACATGATCAGGTTACAATAATGTGAGTAATGTGATTGCTGCTATCTTGGATAGGGTTTCTACCGCAGCGTTCAATTCTGCACTGCAGCAGTGAGCCAGGAAACCGCATTTGCATTTCCTGTGGTATGGATTGGTAAATGACCGGGGCCTGATAGTATAAAAGCCAACCATTTTCCTATACGTCAAGCTGAAAGCCATTTAATTACTGAGGCTGCAATTATCTTTGGCTTCTATGAGTCTCCCATTTTCTTTTTAATAGAGTATGCTGCCCAAGGCTTAAGGCTGTTATCGCAACCGCATTAACACCAGACGATAGACTTCAGATTTGTCTGGTGTTGGGGGTAATGTGTGTTTTCATGACACCTTTTGTAATGCTGAAGAACATGTAGTGCGATACACCCCAGGCAAGAAATACATGTGGTACTTAAGAGCATGCATTGCATGATAACCCCGGTGACTTCCCTGTTCTGCACAAATGATGAGCTAATTTAGTTCAAGGCCTTACCATATTTGTTGCAGAAACGATTTTCTAAACGTTCATATGCACAAAAGGACATGCCTACAGACAAAACTGGCATCCATTAGACTTGCAGGTCAAACTGTAGACATTTTATTTGCACGCCAGCCACTGCAAGAAATATTTATTTATGTTGTAGCTCTAACTGCTCTGTATGTTGTTGGCTAGTTTGCACTCTAACAATGCATCACATTTGATATTTTGCATGCAAAAGCTCTCTCTGCAAAGTTTGAGGATATGTTCACCTTTACAACTGATCAGACGGCTTCTTAATCCTCATATTTTTTGTTGTTTTCTGAGTTTTCATCACATTTATTTTCAGTTTATTCCCAAGGTTACTGTTGCATCTTTAATTTTCATGCACCCCCACAATAATAATCCATATTTGTTTGTGGCTCCTTGATTTACTGTGCTCCTTTTTCAAAGTTCAACTTTGTTGTCAGTATACAGCTGCCCTAACAGTCAAGATAATGTCACTTTAAAAGACTTGCTCTGTGGTTGACTTGAATAACTCTATTGCTGAGGGATTTAAAGAAATAATCTGTCACATTTTCATATAAATGAATTTTTTGTTTTGCCACTGGTTTGCTAACTGATTCAACACAAAATAGTGTTTGCACCCAGTTTGTGAAAGCTGTTACAAGTGGCGTTGGGTTGCTCTTTCCCGGTGTTGTGTCAGAATTTGTTCCCCTCGCAGTGTGCCAATCTCGATTTCACGCCAGGGAAGAAAAATAACAACCATAATCGCCCTATTGTTTCTACAAGGAAGTAGTCAGGCTATACAGTCATTTAGTCCACTTATCATTTATTTAGTGCATTTCCTCCATGATAACTTCCTCAGGGTGTACAAACTTTGGTATAACGCTGGGAAATGGATCCTCCACTGTGACCGGAGCCCTGTGAAGTTTCTCAGGGGTAAAGGGGACCTACAAAGAAATATTCACTTTGCTCAAGCAAAATAAACCCCAATAAAGAGTTTTAAACCTCAGTCCTGTTTTAAATTAGTTTCAGGAAAGACATCTGCTTTCCTGGAAACACTAAACACCATCATGCCACCAGCTGTCACACATCTGTGTACGTTTTTACAATTGATTGTCGGATGTAATGAGAGGAAGTGTCAAGACAGCTCCAAGCAATGAATGAAATATTGATTTGAGGAGTGTGAAATGTAACCAAATGTTGGTCTGGTTTTACTTCTTCACTAAGGGTGCAAAAGTAGATGTAAAGGGTGCAGGGTGTAAAAATCTGCAAGAGCTTCATCAAATCTAATGAAAAACAACTTTTAATGCTGATGACCTATTTTCACATGCCAATTGAGCAGATATTTTAGCATCCTAAACTGGTATCATATACTTTTAAATTTAACTGTAACAGCTGTTAGATGACTCAGTTCATTAGAAAGCTGCTGTTTCCTCTTCTACATTGACAATAATGGTCTGCATGTTTTTCCAACAGCTTGATATCAGCTTTTCAAATTTAAAACAAGGCTGCCACTGATGCTGGTAGAATTATAAAGGCTGTGAACTAGAAGCGACTGGAGTTTCAAACATTTTCTGTTCAATTTCTCTCTGGCAGCGCCGCTAACATTGAGATAACACAAGCTGCAGTTCTATGAAGTTAAATTTAGCATCTACTCATTCACGGATTGTGATGCCATGGAATTTTCTCACCATATGATCATTCTTTTGTGTTCGTGTTTCCGAAAGCCTCTTGATTTCTTTGCTGCTTCGGTTTCTTTTAAAGGATCTCTTCACAATTGAGGAGCCCACAAATTGAATCTGTACTTGCAATATTGCTTCTGTTTCCTGCAGTCCTGGCTCTAATCTGGCTCTATTTTTTTTTTCTTTTGGGCTCTGACAACCATCATGGACACCCAAACAACTCAGGGTAACCGATCATTTAAGCAGATCCCTGTAACATTTTAATTGTTTATATGATGTGGGCTGAACGATGGCTCAGTATTAAGCTCTGTCTCCTCACAGCGAGACAGACCAGAGTTTCATACCCACCCTTCTTGAGTGGAGTTTGCATGTTCTTGGTTTAGCTCTGTGATTAACTGGCAACCTGTCCAGGCTGTTTTCCTTCCAATGGCCCAATGCATGCTGGGATAGGGTTCCAACCACCCATGACCATACATGGAAGTAATAGTGGGTAAAGACACTAAATCAAGGAATACAAGCAATTTAACTTAGTAACTGTGTAGTGCAATTTTCACTGATGTTTATTCTAAATGGAGTTATTATTGTTGTGTTTTTTAAAAGTCAACAGAGTTTAATAATAATAATAATGATGATGATGATGATGATGATGACGGTAAGTCACTATATACAAACACATGAAATCACTATGAATACATTTACACAATATGCACGGGTGTACATTTTTCTCAAAGGAATGAAAAAACTATAGAGGGCAATAATAAGAAAGATACTGAAATATGAAAAAAAAAAACATTCATATCATATTTGAGAAGATTTATATTAAATCTTGAGAGCATATTATATTTCAGGGTGCAGACTCTGTTTCATACCTTTTACCTTATTTACCTGAGACTGGAGTATCTAATTTTGGATATGTGTGCACCATCTCTTTTATTGGTCAAAGTTTATGACCCCATTGAGCAGCATGGAGGCTTTCGCCTGTGTTAAAATATCACCAAGATTGTAGTTATGAGGTTTTCACATAACAGTGTGGTATGCAATAAGGCAAAAAAACAAACATTAACACCCAGATTGACTCATTTTTTTCATATGCATGCAGTTTGTGCTCCGTGTTTAGATTTAAAAAGTTGCATTCAGTATTTAATTTGCACTACAGCCCAACCTTTTAGAAAGCTTATGAGATTTTCTGATCCATTTCCATTATTGCATGCCATCCATTTGGGTTTCAAAATTAAATTCCCTCAAATTTGGCTCTAGTAAAGTGTTTATAATTACAACACTGCAAAGGTTATCCCACTCAAAGTCAATTACAGTAAGGTTACTCTAAAGCTCATAAAACTTTATTGGTTCCAGTATTGTCCACTATTAAAGTAATGGTCCCACGCAGGCACAGATCCTGGAAATGAATCTTACTTGCAGCAGTGCAGCTCTGATGGCTTAATATCAACTTTGGCTTGGAGCAGCGTGGTTAATCGTTGTGCACAGGCTGCCAAGAGCACATTTAAATAAACTAAAATCGGGTTATCTAGGGGTGTCATTTGCTTTGGTGCTTCACTTTGCATAGATTCAAAGTTGTATGTGCCCTGCTAGTGGTCTTTAAAGGAATGATGCATGCACATTGTAACATGCCCATGAGAAGGAAAAGGTCAGAGGGTGTTATATGGAATAGTAAGCCTGTCCATGCACCTACACTGAACCAAATGAAGCTGGTGTAAAATAGAGTATTTCCCATCTTTGGTGTGCACTGAAACATGAGCATACTGTAGACCAGATCTATGATTATTTGATAAATTATGGTCCTTGAGGGCTCCTGAGTCTTGACTGCTCTTAGCTGGTAAATTAGGAGAGATGTGGTTAGATGTCTGCTGTATGCCAGCGGGGCACATGACCACCACACCACAGGGAAACTGGCCCACCCGTCTGTATGTAGGTCACTTTTTTTTCTTTCTCTCTTCAAGATGTTGGCCACTAACCCATTACAGTTATGCATATACAGTAGAAACATGACTACAAAAGGCCTATAGAAAATGTTACCCAATTTGAGTGCCAAAGCTACTTTTAATAGATGACACACAGAGCCAGCCAGTGTATGAAAACAGGGCATCAGCGGAAAATGAACCAAGGTCCTTAGATTATCCAGAGTACTATTCAGTGGATGCTTGCACAAATACAATGTTATATTGCAAGGTTTTGCAATGATAATTTCTGTAGCTTGGGTTTGCTTGTTTTTTTTTTTCCACTGGATCGTTGTTGGTCTTAAATTTTTAGCCTCAAACATTTACTTTGGGCTAGCCTCTGCCTAATTAGTGTGGTTTAAGCTCAGTGGGAGCCTTTCTAATGAATAGTAAATGAGCCATGTCTCTATAGATCGGCTTTACAACAAGTTTCCTGGAATAATGGGACATTTGGCTCAACTGATCCACTGGAGAGTTTGAAAAGATCATAGTGGATGACTAATAATGCTTCTCCTAAAGCCACCATATATATGTACAGCATTCCACTATGTAGTTTGCCATCTGGCTTATATGCATGTGAACCGTGGTGGTAATGGTGGAATTGTGCAGTGCAGGTAGAGGTTCAGCATCTGGATCACAGATATTGAACTGCTTAAATTTCAACAGCAGGACTGTCTGTGTAACCACCAGGCTACCCTACCCAGCTTTGTTTATCAAGCAAACTCAAAGCTGTCTGCATCCAATGTAGCTTTAAGCCAACAACATAAAATAAGGGAGAAAAATCACTCGTATCCCACGCTGGCAGGTCCCTAACATTGTCTGCAGTCTGGGAAGAATAAAGTGTGTGAAAGAAATCAAAGTTGTTTTGCATGGATAAAAATACACTGTTATCCGACTTCTCAGTTGCAGTCTTTGACCTGTGGGATATTTACACTTCAAACGCCTCTACCTTCCAACAGCCTGTATTCCTAGTAGGGGTGGGTCTTCTGAGCACAGGTTAGACCCTTGAAGAAAATACGGCAGAACTGTTTGGATCATCCTTTTGCTAGTAGGAATGCATGGCTACACTCCCATATACCACGGTACGGCTGGGGGTAAGGGATGTAAGAGGTGCTCGGGAAGGATGATCACAGAAATGGCATGTGATGGGCTTATCAAGTAATGCAGATTAATCAAACCCGTGACATACTTTATGTTGTTCATCAAAGGGAGGCTGGAAAATGACTTCTATTTGTAGACAGGGCTGCTTCTGCACATGTTCTGGTTGGATGGCACATTTCCACCCAGGGTCTGAAATGTCACTCCGGTTTCCGTAAGTAATGAGGAGATGAGAGTATAAGCAGTCGACTGCCCATCTAAGATGCCATTATGGCTCCCCGAGGAGCCATTTACGCCATGCACAGAGAAACAGCGGCAGAAAGGAGGATTGTCATTACTCACCTTGAACAGCAATAAGTGAAGAACATCAATTACACTGACAGAGGTTCAGCTGTCTCAATGTAATTCAAATAGCCAGGTAACTGAGGTGGATTGTTAGCCTATTTGAGAATATTAACGATAATGAGCCTCACCTTACGACTGTCTAAACATACAGATACACATTGCAATCTACTCTCTTGAGCCTCCTGTTTTCTCTGCACTCCAAAATGGATGTGGAAAGCCACTCATTATTAATTTCTTTTGGCGTAATTCATTTGCAAAACACTTCTCATCTAGTTATATTGGGGGCAGGAGCCTAGAATTAGTTATGAGAGTGCTTGTGAAGATTGCTGCCTGTGGAATGTGAATAAGAAATGCTCCGACTGTAAAAACTGCAATTTTGGGAAACAGACTCATCTTGATCTTAATTATTATTTCAGTGTATATAAATGTGTTGTCAGAGTCAATGAATTTCTATTGCTAGTTAGCATAAGCTTCATGATTTATGATCATGACTTGTGGCTTAGAAATATGAACTCAAAGAATCAAGCATTCATTGAACTGATCATATAACAGATAAATAATAGACATTGTTATGTTATTAGTAGATAACCCAGCATGCACTGCTTTTGAAATGTTTTTCAAGACACTTCCTTTTTCTTGTTTGAGTAAAGTTATAGGATAGAGTCTTGTTAAGTATCTATGTTGGGTGAATCACAGGATTGGTTTTAATCAAAATGAAAATAAACAAGACGGGCTTTAGTAATCAGTTCATTCCCCTACTTCAATACTCAAAAGTCAGAAACTGTAATGCAGAGAATGTAGGCATGGTAAGTACAATCAGCTGTTTGCTTCTTGGCTTTACAGTATAATACTTTTTTGACACATAAACAACTGATAAACAAAGGACACATTGAGTACAGAATAAACATAGGGACGCAGTTCATCAAATGCACAACTAATGCAGTTCAACTAATTCACGCTGTCAGTATGACAAGACATGTACTAATTGAATTTGTCGGGATTTCATTCAAAGAGTTTTAATACATTAGAACAAATAATGAACTTTGACTTTTTTATTTATTTTTTATTTTATTTGTGGAAACATCTATTATTGTGTACCAGATTTAAAGGTCCATTATTTCCATTTTTTCATATTTAACAAATCAAAATGGAAGAAAAAAAAGTACTATACTGCACATATACTTTATTACTGATGACTTTCCAAAGCATAGTGTACTGTACTTAGATTTAGATCTAGATTTAGATTAGATTTAGATTCAGCTTGAAGAGAAAGAAACTCCTGGTGTGTTCACATGCTGGTAGGAAGCTCTGACATCCAGGACTTCCAAGTCATGCTTGGTAGATGTGGATTTGGCTTTAGCCTTTTCATCATCCATGTTTACTTACTGTTTATCTTCTGGATCTGACAAAACATCCACAGGGAAGCAGTAACACTTCTCAGCCAAATTAGAAGAAGTCAGAGATGTCGGAGCCTCCCACCAGCACATGAACGCACCAGAAGACCTGCAGACCTCTCAAATCGATGTGTACAACAATAACCTGTAAACATGTAAAGCATGTATGCAGTGCACCGCATCGGCCAAAGCATGAATTGAAACTGTCCTTGAAGGTATGTTTTGTTATTTTAACAGTGTGCCATCAAGGTGCCCTTGAGCAGAGCTTCTCACTGGCTGAGGATTTCCCACCAGCTGCAAGGAATTTGTAACTTGGTGAGTGTGAAGCAGGGTTTTGCTGAAAAATAGTATAGCTGAAAGGATAAAAAAAAGGTTAAAATAAATGCTGCACACAGAGGTTAATGATAAAATGTTGCTTCAAGCATGAAACTATGCAGCCCCTTGGGACTACAGTGTTTTAGTTGGACTTGTTGGGCTCAGTTGGGGCTTTAATTTGAAAGGTAATTTACTTCCTCTTGTCAAGCTGCTTTTAGTCTAATGTGGCTTTTTGGTGCACTATGTTGAAGATCCTTGAGCCTCCGTGTTTCCCCTCGGTGTCTGACTCTGGGGACTATTTGCAGAGAAACCCTAATGGACGCAGCCGCAGGACAGATAACATCCACTGCAGATCCACTGCGGTTTTAGTTGCCGGTGTAGCTGGTATTTCTGGAGCACAAAGTACAGACATTCACCGATCAATAACACACCCCAAGACAGATTGGGCATGGAGGAGTCGTCTGTGTGTGTGTTTTTTTTTTAACTCTGTACTCAGTGTTCAGGTGATAAGTATGAAAGGTTGGCTTTGGACAGGCTTTTCCGCTCGGCACTCTTTTGGGAATATAGGCAAAAGCTTTCATCCTCCTACACAGGGGAGGCAGCAGGAAGTACCGAGGGAGATGGAAGCTCTCTGGGGAAGCAGGAAAATGCGGGGAAGGGAATCTTAAATTTCTAGTCAGCACTGTGTGATAATCTGCAGACTAAATTCAGTAGCTTATAGAGAGAGAGAGAACTACCGCCTCTTGAGATTTTGAAAGCGAGAGATTGTGTACATTTGCCAGCTGTGCGTCTTTGTGTGTATGGGTGTGTGTGTATGTGTGTGAATGTCTTGTGTGTGGGAGGAGACTCTTCGTTGAGACTCAACGGATTTGTAAGTGAGAACTATGAATGCCGCTCCCTCCATCTTCAATAGCATAACAGATCCTTGACATTATCATATCACCCACATTAAACTCATCTCCATCAGAATAAAATGTCAACTTAGGAAGGGCTACAATCCCCTGTACAAACTGTAACCTTTTTGCCGTGCTTGTTCAGTGTTCCTGCGTCAAGCCTTTTTCCCCTGCAGTGGCTCGGTCACAGAGGCCCCCGTCTCGCAAATTTTCATGACATTTATGAAACGCGATTAGTGGGGATTTTCAACATGCATGCCAAACATACCTCTAAATTCCATTCAGTGCGATGCAACACGCGCTGCTGTTAGATAAGCATTCAAAAACATGATAGGTGCAATTTTGATTTCTATGTTTTACCTGATTTGTTGCAGGTTAAGTGACAGTAAAAGTGGGAAAAACTATGCACAAACCGTAGATTCATCCCTGGAAACCTGAAGCCACAGATCCTGACACTCGTGGCATACAGTAAACAAAGCCGATCTCTCCCAGGTTCACACAACTCACACTCCTGCTGATCTGAGAGTCAAAGAGACACGGTATCAAAGACCCACGAGTCAGCCTCAGAGCCGGGGAGCACAGGAGCTTTAAACAACTGGGGGGAAAAAAATGACTTGAAAAGAATTCATTGCCATAAAAGTTCAAAGACAGTGTTGTCGATGCTGAAAAACTCCACTTCCGTGGGAACCCAACTTTACCCCTGCCATAGTCGGGATTTCTATTATTAGACCGTTCCTGCCATTACTAATCAAGGGGTGTGCAGCGCATGGTGTTTTAATGTGCTGGGATGAACCCAGTCAAAAGAAATCAGATGAAGGCGGTCAGCGAGTCGTCGAATGAGCAGAATCAATTTAGAGCAAGGAGAGAGCAGCTCGATCCCCTCGCACATTAGATGCAACGACAGTGCCAATAAAAGAAGATAAATAAGTGAATAATAAATAAATAAATAAACAAGTGACAGGTTTTCTTTTTTTTTTTTTTTCATATGCAAGACTAGCAGAGCGTCACAGTGATTGGAGCATGGCGACAAAAGCGATGGCTTAATTGGCATTTAGATGTGTATTGGCACTGTTTCCACGGTGATCCATGTTATTGATAGCACCTCTACATGAGCCACTGTTGCACAGATCAATGGTTTCCCACATGGACTAATTAGGAGTGGCTCTATATTCACATGTATACTTATAGATACTGGGTTAATCCTAGGGCATGATGGGTAACAAGGGAGGGAGGTAAGTGTCCATTAATGAAAAGGTCACAGGTTTCATCCCCACAACCAACAGTATGATCCAAGTATGATAGAGTCCCGTCATGTGACAAAAAATACGAAAACTTTTCCTGTTGCAGCACTTCCAACCCTCTGTGTTGAAATGTTTACTTGTCTTAGAGGGATATATGAAGAAATATATTCCTGCACAGTTTCATATCTTTTTTTACTCCAACAAGTTTAAAAAATCTGCCAGTGGGATGAGATAATCCCACTTGTTTCTAATGCTAATAAACTTCTTTCCAGAATTCAAATCTAGTGTCTTTTTCTTGACGCTAGTGGGCTGATCTGCCTTATTTTGCCTTGTTTCAACATGTTTATACTTACTTTACCTTGTTTAAACACTGAATATGAGACTAGGTGACTTGTTAAAATGGAGATGATGATGATTATTATGATTATGATTATTATTATTATTAGTAGTAGTAGTAGTAGTAGTAGTAGTAGTAGTAGTAGTAGTAGTATTTTATTATTCATACTCAGATTATTTTTACTCAGTAATCAGTGCAATATTTATACAAGTCGTACAGCTCTCATAAATAATTGTGACATTGACAACTTGCTGTTGTCAAAAATCAGGCTGAAAAACGTAATCACTTTATATTACAAATATGAGAAATGCACAGGAACTGGTGTTGTTTACATTGGTGCAGGGCCACATCGACACCAAAACTGCGTAAAAATGACTCTAAATACCATGGTTTTGATTAAGTCTAATATTGAGTTAAATCTGGCTTCCCAATAAAAAAATATAAATATGCTCATACCTCCAGAGCAGATTAACCTGAAATGACAATCGTAATCCCATCTTAAATGAAGTATTTCACCAACAGCACCAAGAAAATGTCACATAATTGAAAGAACATCTTCATGCAAGTGGGCTTGCGTTGGAAGCAAGTAAAATCACCTCACCCCATGGGCTGATTTTTTTCACTTCCTTCATGAAAAATAAGATTTTTTAGACTCACAACTGAAGTAAATTTTATTTGGGGAAACACAGACAGGCAAAACAACATCTTCTTCCCTGGAGCGGTGGCCCTCATCAACAGCTGAACTGCACACCACTCGCTAAACACGCTGTGCATTTCATATTTATACCTATTTATACTCTGGAGCCAAGCGAACTATTCTGTAGATCTGCATGGTTTTCTGTTTATTCTTTTTTCTGTATTACAGATTCCTGTAGCTTCTCATCAGTTCTGTCAGATTGAAACAGAGAAACATGTGCTTAGTCTTTAAATAACAAACATATACCTTATATATCTATTTTTAATTTTCTCATATACCAGCTATACTATACAGCATACAAATTTTTACCTACAATAAGTTATACACAACTTTCTTTATGCACTACCTCAAAAAGAGACTCATTTCCTATTTATTTATATATTTATTTACTTATTTTTAATAGGTGTGTGTTGTTTTATGTTTAATGTAGCCTACATTTGTACAGGCTTACTTGGTAAATAAATAAAGGCAAATAATAAATAAAGGCAATTCTGAATCTCACTCTAAAATGACTTGTTGCAGTGGATTATTTATTTATTTAGGTAGTCAGTCAGTCAGTCAGTTATTTGATTTCATTTTTATTCATTTGTTTGTTTATATATTTAGATATTTTTTATTTATTGACTGATTCACTCATTTTTCGTTTATTTATTAATTTACCCATTAACCCATTTATTTACTTATTTATTTATTTATTCATTCATTTTTTTACTTAGTTACTTCATTTATTTATTTAGTAATTAGGTTCAAAGTCAACAGGACTCATTATTAGTGCAGTGGCACAGTGCAAGACATAAACAGTCACCAATACATACCGTCAGTCTTCATGTCATTCAGATGCTTCCAAATACTCTGCTGGTTTAACAGGATAAACATCTTTAAAGGATTGTTGTGCTCATACCTAACGGGATTATGTCAACCAATGATTCATTGTCTTTATGCCTAAATGTCAATCTGTGTGTAGCCAAATCAGGGTCTGTCACCATGAAGACCTTTTGCGTTCCAGCTTTAGCTCAGTATCTCCCTCACTGAACACAGCAGGTGAAGACGTGGTCTAAGCGTTCTCGTTGTTTGCTTTTAGAACATAACAGTGATTACGTCCAAGCAATGTTGGTGTGTTTCCTATATATAAAATATGGTTGATTTTTTTTTTTTCATGTCTACCACAGGGAACCCACACAACCCCATGAATATATTCCATTTGATATTCCCAAGGCTGCTTGATCCTCTGCCTGTTTTCCTGTGCTATGAATATATTACAAGGACACAAAAGAAAATAATTTTATTTGGGTAAAAACACAGGGGTGGACTGCAAGGGAGGGGAGGATAAGAATGGCAAAGGAAGGCCACAGTATTATCAAACAGTAGTTTTGATAAGTACTTTTTGAAAAGTGAAAAATAGGACACAGTTTTGTGTGTTTGTTTGTTTTTGCCGAGTTTGTTTGCAGTTACCAAGCCACTGGCAGCTATTTTGACAGATGTCCAACCACACTGGCAAACGCCATTTGCATACTGTCAACTCCCACAAGAAGAACATATCGTCGTGGATCACATGTTCGCAGGAGGAGACGTGCGAGCTTTTTGTGCGAGCATTTCATTCAAAAGCGCCCACACGTCAATTCCAAAACATAGCACAACAGAAATCTATTATGTAAAATGGAGTTTTCCAAAATCTTGCCCACAGCTACACTCTAATCCTGTCAAAGTGAGTGTGACTGTGAGTGTTTCCATGGTAATCGTGGCCATGGGAACACAGAGAATGTGTACTGTAGCTCCGAGGGACAGGAAAAAGGCACTGACGTCCTTGCTTACAGTATTGAGCCTACATTCGCTGGATGATGAACAAAATTTTTAATATAGGAAAAGAAAAACAGGAAAAATGTGCATCCTAATGTGTATTTATTAACTTATATTAATGTTATTTCTCTTAATACAAGTGAAAAATGACAATATGGTGAGATAGTTCCATTTGTTATCAATGCACACCAACTTGTTCCAGCATTACTTGAATTGAACATGTATGCTGACATGCACACCGATACGATTACCAGGAGTAATCAGCTGAAGGCAATGTTTCAATTACAAGATGCACTGTCACTAATAGCCCAGTTTACATCGTCTGCAGCATGCCACCACCTACCAGGTACATTTCAGTTTCAACAAGAAACACAGAATATTTATAGGATTGTCACTTCTTTCATTTACATTTATAGCGCAGTCAAAGACAACGAGGAACCTGCAACACAAACCTTTTCATACTTGGATTGATTTATCTGTGGACTTGACACACCAGGCAGACAGCAATATAATATTAAATGGTTAGTTCATGGCAACCGGGAGACTCAATCACAAGGTATCAGAAGTGATGGAAAGACCTTAACCTGAATAAGACCATAGCCAGACTATGATAAATAGCCGGGTTCCTTTGTGCATGTAAAACAGGGATGCACTGGTACTGCTTTTTCAATGTCGATAGTGATGCAGAAAACAAAAGTTTAAGCAGTGACAGATACTGTAGTGATCCAGTCCATTACTTTTACTGAACGCCAAAGGCTTGAACTACTAGTTTTGGGGTCCCTGAATAAATTGAAATGATATAAAATCCTTCTTTTTTCCACCATTTGAGAAATACAAGCATCTCTGTGCCAAAAATAGGGAAAATCATGACAGTTTGCTTTTATTTTTGCCATGTTACTCAGGGCTTTTGGAATCAGACATTAGTCTTAGGTAAAATCTCTGATAGCAGTACTCCACTTTAGCCCAATACCTGTATCGGTATCATTGCATCCCTAATGTAAACACAGCCATTTTCACATTTCAAATCAATTCTCTAAAGTAGTGAAACTGTATATGAAATAAGTGACAGTCGCATACCCCACTGGAAGATTTTTTTATTCAATTGCCTCAAGAAAAATAAGAATTTACAACTGAATTCAAGATTAAATGATACAATTTGGCAGTAGAGATCTGCGCATATAAATGGTAAAATATGATTAGGATTATTTTGATGAATGAGACAGATGACTGAGGATGATTGCTATGCTGTGTTTTATTCTTGTTTACATGTTTAATGGAATTATGCTTTACAGGCAAAGGTACTAATGTTTCATTTGGTAAAACCACAAACACGATCTGAGCCGGGAAATCCTGCACGTTATTTCATGGAAGTCTTCAAATGCTCAGGAAGAAAGAGCCAAAGCGAGAGGCATTGCCAAGTGGGTCACGGGAAGTTCCCATGTGGGTGGATGGATAAGCAATAAAACAATTTCCTCACTCTCAGGCTTAATCTGCTGGTTCTCTGGTGATGTGACAGAATAAACTCTGGGACTGATGGCATCCCATGGCATCATTCTGAAAAAATAAATAAATAAAAATAAAAAACTACTCCTGCCCAAACAAATTCTCGAATCGATATTTGTTTTGCCTTGCATCAGTATGCACTAAATTTGGATGTTTTTTTTGACAGGGGAGATGCCAGCTAAATCAAGTTTCCAAGCGAGGAAATGTCTTGGGGAAAGATCCTTCTGGAATTACAGTGCATATGTGGATAAAATGTGTCTGATTGACACTCTGTTTATTTTTGCACGTTTGTCTGCAGGCACTGAGAATACTTCTCTTTGCTACTTGATGTCTTCATATTATCACGTGACAGGAAGGATCTCCTGCAAATTATATTTATGCTGGAATGTGTCTTATTGTCACTCACCCACATTTCCATTTGTACGTTTTTCCATGTGTTTCTGTGGGCTTGTGTGTCTGCACTTGTCTTCATATTAGCATATGAGCCTGTGGATGCATATTCAAGTTCATCAGGATGATTTGCCAATAAAGTGGTCACCTTGGAAACGACTCCTAGGCGGCCAATGGCCATTCATCTTTCTGGCACTGCTGTTTAATTTAACCCCTCATTTAGTAGAGAGATCTCTGCGGGTAATCCATCACAGTTACA
>OMKZ01015864.1:15566-26511 GCA_900302535.1 Neoniphon sammara | reverse complement strand
AACAATCAGTATCAATACAGGTTCTATGCCACCTGTACTTAGAAATCCCATTTTTGTTCACAGACCCAAGAAAAGTTTTGAGAGATTGGTTGTTTGTCAACTGTGCTTAAGTGTTAGCATGAACTAGCCTACTGTCACTCAAGATAGTGTATGCAAAACCCTTTTTTCCCTTATTTTTTTTTCTTTTAAATAAAAATATTAATGACAAATGATGTATTTTTGTTTCCTATCCCTTTAAGGCGAAGGTACTCTCTCTCACGCTCCTCTCTCCTCCCAGATCAAGGAGCTGACTGGAAACATCAGAAGCCAGTTCCCCTCCTCTTCCAGCCTGTCGTCCATCCCCACCAGCTCGGACTCGGACACATCCTACTCCAGCACACCCTCAGAGGAGAGACGGCCGTCCTCGGTAGCCATACGTGATCATGGGAAGGCCATCAAAAAACTGCTGCAGTGGGTGCAGAAGCGAACACGCAAGTGAGTGTTGTTGAATGAGGATTTCTTCTTTACATAAAGCATTTTATGTCTGAAATTCACTCTTAAAGAAATACTCCAGTGTATTGGGCAAAATACCCTTTTTCCGTCTTACCCAGACTGAGACAAGATGTTCGATACCATTTTCACCTCTGTACATCCACTGCTTTGGTTCTTATGGGTAGCATTTCATGTTAGCTTAGCATAAAGACTTCAGGTCTACAGGAGTCATTAGCCTAGCTCAGTCAAAGTGAAAAAATAACCCTTATAGCAACTTCAAAGCTGTCTTATTTAAACAATGTATTGTCTATTTGAAATATACATCTTGATTTTTTTTTTAAAATGAGTCATTGTGGAGAAGTTAGATGACAGGAACTATAACCGATGAACACCTGTTCAGCAGTTATAGTTCTTATTATCTATAGTTTCTAACATCTAACTTCTATTAAAACAACTCTTGTTTTTATTTTTCAAAATTCCAAGATGTGTATTTCAAATATACATCATACATTGTGTAAATAAGACAGCTTCAGAGTTGCTGTTAGGTTTATTTTTTTCACTTTGATGGAGCAAGGTTAATGACTCCTGTAGACTTGAAGTCTTTAGGCTAAACTAACATGAAATGCTACCCATAGAAACCGAGCCAGTGGATGTACAGAGGCGAAAATGGTATCGAACATCTTGTCTCAGTCTGCGTAAGTCTAAAAAAAGAGCAATTGAAAAATTGAAAAAGGGTATTTTGCCCAAAATGTTGGAGTATTCCTTCAAGGTCTTAAAATGTTTCTGGTGTGCTGTTTTTTTTCTGTCGACAAGTCATTCCAGTCATGCAGACTTATTCTGATAGGACTACAGTTGTTTCCAGTGCTATTTTTTTTTACTGCAAAATGGGTTGTATATTTCATCCTAGGTGGCACTCAAAGGTGTCCTTAAAAAGTTTTTAAAATTCCACTGATGAAACATGCAGGAACCTTACTCAGTCGATTATTAGACTGTATTGGTTTGTGTTCAAACTCAGTATTGAAACTGTGCCATTTCAAGAAGGGTCAATTTGCTCTTAGTGATATAGAATGACTGCAGCCCTGGTATTTGGACTATTCTCAATTAACAATGAACCTTACACAGCATTCAGTGTGTTTTGAAAGCTTCCTCGTTTTAGACAGGAAGACCAACAGAGAGTGAGAGTAGATTCCTCACTCACTGATCAGAACATGAATGGAATTTGAATTGAATACCTGATAGAATTTGCATTAGATTTGTATTGCAAATTAGTGTTAGTATGTCAGAGTCAGTAATGATCCAGTATCAGCAGTCAAGGCACACAATAATGTGAATGTCCTTGTAACTTAATAGGCATACTTCTCAGCAATCCTTCTCTAATGTAATTTATAATTACAAGCTAAGAAACACTGAGACAATAGTAAGGGAAGAGCCCTAATTTACTGGCACTATCAAGTGTCTAGTGGGGCTGCAGGTATCAAATGTGGTCACAGTGGAAGATAACACAAAACAGCAATTATACTCAGTGCAAAAACTGATGCATAAAAGTGTCTCAAAATTGGCACTCCAATAGTGTATGGGTCAAGAGCTAACTTAGAGACTGAATTTTACTACTTCAGCATTTGGGATGAAAAAGGCCAGAGTGGGGTTGGGGTAAGTTTAGTTCTCTTTTTGGATCTGTCTTGACTTAGAGTGTGTCATGTCATAGGTATGGTGTGGCGGTGCAGGACTTTGGGAAGAGCTGGACCAGTGGTCTGGCCTTCTTGGCTGTCATTAAGTCCATTGACCCCACCCTGGTGGACATGAGGAAGTCCTTGCTGAGGAGTGCGAGAGAGAACCTGGAGGATGCCTTTAGGACCGCCCACTACAGCCTGGGCATCCCACGCCTGCTGGAGCCAGAGGGTAAGGAGAAAATGGTTATGTTTACATGCCAGAAAAACCCAGTGATGTAACCCGGTGATTATCCATGATCCAAGGTCTTATTCAGGTTAAGCTGTTTATGTGAACCTTTGATAACCTGTGATTGAGCCTCTCTGTTACCATGACTAAACCAGGTAACAAAACATTCACACTCTCCCTCTGACAGAGTAGAAGTATCTTATTGCTAATACAAAGGAAAGAAATAGTCATCTCATGATCCCTGTAGTAATAACAATAATAGCCATTCACTGCCATGTTTTTTTTTTTTGACATCAAATTGCACCGGTAACACTGTGCGAGTCTAAGCTTGACGGTGAAAAACAAAAGTGAAACAGTAAGGTGTTTCCATGACACCATAACATTAGAATGAGCCATGCATCTTAACCAAATCAGAGTACAACCTCACCCAGGTTACTCTAGTCCAGTAATGATGTCTCATGATGGACGTACCAGACCTGTAGTACTCCAGTCCAGGTATCGGACTTGAGTTGGACCCTTTTTCCATGACTGGTGACTCGACTCAAGCACTGATGACTCGGACTTGGTCTCAGAAGCTTTAGTTGAGGATTCAAACTTTTTTTCCTTACTGTTTTTCTTTTTTTTCTTCTCTGTCATACACAGGTGTAGACACTTTATTTCCTAAATGAGTTAGCGTAAATTACCAAGTATAAGTCGTACTTCAATGGCAGAGCCAGCAGCACAATGACAGAAGTTAAATAACATTTAACTGTCCTATAATGTAAAGTTCTTAGGACACCTATTACACTTACTCTCAGTCCATCTCTATGATTAACAGCAGATGCATAGGTTCCAATAAGTTTAGTTCAACTAGGAAAAACAAACTATACTGTGAACAACCAGTGTTGGTGTTTTACATTTTCTACTACTAAATCAAAAACTAGCTTACTGTTAGTTATGTTGCATTTGATGGTGCTCGGTACTCAGAAAGTTCAGAGTCAGTATTGCAGACATCTGACCTAAATGTGTTTTAGTGATTCCAGTGGAAAAACATGGATGCCCACTTCTCACTAAAACACCACAGCTTTTTCCTACTGATGTTTCGATGTTAACTAAGACTAAAACTCACTACAAAGTTGTTACAGTACATTTTCACAACACATAACATATCTTCTAAACTTAGGTTTTATAAAATATAAATTGATGCAAAGAGAATTGTGCTGGCAGTTCCACCACCATGCTGATGTGACATCATGTGGCGAACTGACTGCAAACTCCTATTTGAACAGCTGTTTTATTGGACCAGAAATCATTGATTGATTGATTGATTCTGAGGCTTTCCTGACGAGTGAATGCAGCATTAAATTCATGCCAACTGTTAGTGTTTTAGAAAATAATTTACTAAAATCAAATAACCAATGCGTTTACTGCTACAACTTAATTAACATTACTGCTAATTCTTAACAAGACCCACTATATGCTAATCTTACATCCTCACTAAAGCATTAAGCCCACTTACAATAAAGAGGCCCAACAGTGTACAAAACTTCAACTGATAATGTGACACATCTCACCTTGACAGGCAACCAAGGAACTTCAAATGAATCTTCTTTTAGTCAGCCACATACTTCCATTGTAGAAAAATGTGAAATGGCGAAAGAAATCTCCCAGTGCAACTGCAGTGAAAATAAGCAGCAGCAAGAGTAGTAGCTTATGGACCTTGAGGTTGTCTATAAAGGTTACTACCACAGGAATTTCAGATATGGCAGTTCAACAAGGACCTAGTGAAACTACTATAGTTTCCTTGACACATTAGAACATGGAGATACTGGTCCTTCTGGCAAGTTTAAAAATGATCAAGGACAGAAATGATTAAGGCAGGTACAATGAGGAACGCTAACAAGGTAAGAAGCCGCTTTTAGTACAGTTTTTTGTCATGATGAGAGTGACTTGTGAAGCAAAAGTGAAAACACCTAGCAACAGGTGTAATAACAATAGCAGTCATGCCACACCGCTGAACCCTATTCATGACATATGAAGACTAATATTTGACCTGGAAACCTTTATGTCAAATCGCACTGTAAGGCTGTTGTTGTAGTTGTCTTTCTTTATCTCCACAGATGTCACTATTAACTCACCAGATGAGCAGTCCATCATGACCTATGTGTCACAGTTTCTGGAGCACTTCCCTGGCACAGAGGAGGTAAGAATGCCTGCACAACAAATAAAAACTTTGGGAAACACCAGTATGTTCTGGATTTTTCTTTTAAAAATTAGACCATTTGGCTAAAAGGCTAAACTGCAAATACTGGTTAAAACAAGGTGACATATTTGTTACTGACCGGCCATGGGAGGGGCTGCATCATTTGTGGGGAATATGTTCACTGTTATCTTATTTTTTCTTTGTGTCTCTCTTATTTGCTAAACTCATCTGTCTCCCTCAGCCAGAGGAACCCTGCCAGTTGATTGAGCGGAGCATCTCTATGGGCCGGCTTAGCTCCCGCGAAAGTGACTTCGACCAGATTAGGAATGGTATCCACCGCAGCCGTCTGAGGGGGAGACCCTACGTAGTCCGCAAGGATCGGGTGTATCCCCCGCCCAAAATTTTTTGCTCGTCTATGTCGGAGGACAGAGAGGCCATGTCACCCACTTCCCCACCAGTTGGGGCTCGCTCCTGGGCAAGTGTAGACTCTTTGGCAGGGTGCACCACTGTGGAAGACACATCCCCCAGTGTGGGAGGAGAGCCTGAGGACACTGGAAAGAAGGTCTTTACCATCTCAAACTCTGTCTCTTCACAGCTGTCTGACATTCACTCACCCATTGCCTCTTCAGTGATTGAGTCAGTGATTGGTGATTCAGCAATCAGTTCACCAGACTCTTGGGTGGAGAGTGAGGTGGAGGCGATGCCAGAGAGGTTTGGTCCAAGCCGAAGTGACAGTTCACTGTGTGACAGCGGGACAGCCTGGGACATCAGTGTGCCCCCTATCACCCCTGAGGAGGTCACCCCCCTTGATGAAGGATTAATGCCGTCCATAGTGGCTAGACCCTCTAATGAGAAGTTAATTCCTGATTTGTATATCGATGAAGGTATTTACTCATTGAGTTCACTGGACAGCACTCAGGAGAGAATCCAAGCACAGTCTGAGAAAGAGGAGGAGGAGAAGCAAGTAGAGGCAGAGGGAGTTAACGTCCTGGACCCCGACCAGGATCGGACATCCAAACATGAACCTAGTCAGAATGAAACTGATAACAAAGTAGAAGTAGACTCTGAAAAGATGGATACAAGTCTACTTCAAAAAGACCAAATAACCCGTGAGTGGCAACCTTCTAATACAACAGAAGAACTCACTGAGCAGGACAGTGTCAAGGCAAGTGCTCATACAGAATCTGAATGTGCAAAAGTAGATATGGACTTAAGTGGAGGTTCACAAGACCATGAAGGACAAATGAAAGTTGAGACAGAAAGTGTGAATGAGAAAAATGCTTCTGAGGAGGAAAGAGGAGAGTCAAGTATTTTAAGGGGAAGGGGTGATGAAGCCATAGAAAATTCAAAAACTCAAGATGGGACAAGTCAAAAGATCCTTAATGGCCATACAGATCCTCAAGAAAGCAGTAGCACACAGATCCAAGGTGTTATAGAAAACACACATAAAACCAACCAGAGCAGAACATCAAAACTAAGTCTGGACCTGAGCATGGATCTCAGCACTCCTCAGACTTCAGTTTCCAGTGACCCAACGGAGGAGGACAAAGAGAGGACATGTGGCCCAGAAAGAGAAAGTCGGGCTGAGGATGAAGATCTAGACCTCATAGGGTCCTCTGGAAATAAAGGTCTTGACATCGATGTTAACAGCACTGAAAACCTCAGTGAAATGAGCTGTAACTCCACAGAACATGATGGCAATAAAGTCCCTGAAAGTGCCCTCTCCCAAAAGGAAGATCTATTTTCAGGAAAAGTTTCAGAGCAAACGAGAGACAAAGAAAATGGGCATTTGGATGATATAAACCGACATGATATCCCAAGACTGCCAAATGCAGATTCATCTGGGTCTGAGGCCACAGATAACATGGAAATAAGTGGAGCCCAACAGAAATGTGGGTCTCCTCGCAATGGCCATGTTCTTCATGACAGAACTACAACAGATAACACTGAGGAGTCACTTGCTCAGTCTCTTTACACGGAGGCTGAAACTCACCCTGCTCATTCTGACCAAGACATACAGAGGAATTCAACTGATCAGCTCAGTGGACACCAAGACAAATTGAACCAAACGTTTCATGTTGATGAGACAGCCATTTCACAGCAAAACAGATCAGATCAGGTCAGCTCGGGACCAAATGGAACAATGTGTGATAAGCCAGTTAGAGACATGGACTTGTTTTTTACAGATATTGACAGAAGTTCTCCCACAGAGGACCTAGTTGCTGATCCGATTGACCCCATGGATCTGTTCTATCCTGACAAAGAGGAATCCATGTTTATAGAGCCACTTGATACAGAAATTGAAAGTGAGCCATCTATTCTGAGCGTATCTGCTCTCCAGCCAGCACCAGCTTCAGAGACACTGCCAGAAGAACAACCACTCATCCATCTGGGTGAAGATGTCATTACTGGGGCAGATTCAGCAAAACAAGAACAGGACAAGGTGATCTTGTTTTGGTGCTTTATTTAGTAGTTTCACCACATATAATTAGTTTTAATCACATTTTCCAATAGCTTAACAGTAGTTTGACTAAAACCAAATTGGCATCATGTTTTTATTATACTTTTGTAATATATGACAATATATGATCATTTTTTAGTACTTTGTCTAAGTACCTTTAACTGACAAACCATATTTTTCTTGAGGGTAGCTTTACTTTAGGCTTTGAGATAACCTCCCCAACATTGTTTTCAGGCATTTACATTTGAGTGTGTGTGTGTATTTAATGGCCAAACTGCCCAAACAACTAAGAGCATGGAGCACTGTGACATTTCACACTTTCACAATGTCAGGCATGTTTACTGCAGCCTTACCAGATGACCTGTCAGCATTTATCATCCATAATCACACCATTCTGTTCCTCTGATGCTTTCTGAAGGTTCTTGGTTGCTCAGTGTGATGTTCTCATGCTAATGTTTTAGATTATAATGAATTTTTATTGCTGAGAAGGAATATTTAAAGAGAAACCAGCAGCGAAGCTCTGCGTGATCACACTGTGTCTCCTGGATAAAAAAACTACAATTAATAGACCCTGGCAATTGCAATTTCAAAGTTCAAAGATACAGATACAGACCTATATATTTGCTACAGAAGAGCTTAAGTAAAGCTGAGTAGTCAATAGTAGCTCTGTGCTATCATGCTGTCAAACATGAATAAATGAATCTTGTTAACTGTTAGTATATATATGTGTATATATATATAGACTAACAGTTAACAAGATTCATGTATTCATGTTTGACAGCATGATAGCATATATATCCCTCCTTTCACCTCCTTTTCTCTTTGTATTCTCCTACTTTTTCTCTTATATTAGGAAATCACAGAGACTGACCATGACATTGTCACACCATCTAAAATCCAGGAACAGCGCTCGTTGCCTGGGGAGGAGATGGTGGGAGGCTGGGGCATTGATAAGCCTGCAGAAGGCAGTGATGTCAGTGAGACTCAGGAACAGAGCCCAGGCTCTGCCAGGGAAAACATGGAGTCTATGAGGTAGGCTTTCTATTCTTAGTCTGCTCCCTGGTACACTGAGAAACACAAATTACCCAGGGGGAAAGCAATATTATGGCAATGGATGGGACTGTTCTGACCTGTAGTCCCAGTTTGCTAGCACATTGCCTTAAATGTACTGAGTTATCTACAAAATCAGGCTGTTAGTGGAAATTAAGGCTTTTCCCGCATCACAGCGGAAGAGCTATAACATGAAGACAATGTTGCATGCTAATAATAACAGGGCCCAAAATGGTTGAATTAATTAGAACAATTTTTTTCTAGCCATGCTCAACAGCATTATTAAACTGTAACTTTAAGTTGATTGTAAGGAGAAAAAAGAAGAGCTGGAAAACTCAGTGTTAAAGAAAGTGATAAGACTTCAGCTTTTGGATAGTATTTTTTTGTTTGTTTGTTTTCGCTTCATGCTCTTACTTTGAATGTGAAATGATTAAAGAGAACCTTATCTACAAGTATTCAGAATTTCAGTCTGGTCTCTAGTTGAGGCATAAGCCAAGAGACTTTGTGTTTTGTTCTTTATTTTTAATTTATTTTTATTTTTTTTGTCCAGGAGTGAAACTACACATGCTAGAAGACAAGACGAAATCCTGATCCCTACAGTTCTTCGTCAGAGAAAGGTGGCTAGCTCCACCGTGTCCACGGTTGGTTTGAGATTGCATTTCAGTCTCTGTGGAAACATCACTGACCTAGCATAAATGCTGTCCCAGATATACTGAGATGGGTGTAAAGCTAGCATGGTGTTTTATCGTGTCTGGTTGTTTTTCATTCACAGGACAATCAGACGACAGTGTCCACCAGCAAAACCGACGGCGACAGCTCTGATCTTGGGTAAGAACCTCTCACTGTCCATCTGAAAGTCAGCAAGGGCTAGGACAGACCAGAAGACTGTTCAAGTCTTGCCTCGGGAGGGCTGGTCAGAATTAACGCTTGCCGTCAGGTTGGGCAGCTGTTCACACTAGCTGACAGGACAAAGACGGAGGCGTCACATGAAGACGACAGATCGCACACTACCCATCTCTGTCATTCAAAAATGTTTACCCATTCATCCAGAACAGTTCACTGTGGAACTACAAAACGGATATTCTGTCGTTTCTTGTTCCATGGTTCCATGAAGCTGCAGATTACATTTACATTTCAAATGTATTTTGAGTGACACCGTTACAAGATTAGCACTGATGAGGAATTTTGTAACTAGCTGCATCTCTGATCCAGGCACGCCGCTGTTTTATACCATTTTTTATGAGATATGCCTCAAATGAAACAATAGAGCAAGTTCTCAAAATGAAGCAAGTGGAGCTGAGAATCTTTCTAATATAAACTATTTATGTGAGTGGGTGTGTTGTTGAAACGTGACTTTTCTTCAGAGTCACTCATTTTCTTCCACCGTGTCTTTAATTACACCTCGTTCACCTGTTTGTGTGGGTGGTAAGTGTGGGTGGGTGGATGCACATGATGAAGCTGCAACATTTGTTATTTTATGATGCTTCTGTACCATCTATACACGTTTAACCTTGCACAGCTAGCTGATCTTGCAAGTTCATTTTCATCTGACTCATGAAACCATCTGGCCAAAGTGTCATTGGAAGCCGCAAAATGGCTAGACCAATCACCTACAAGCGTGGCTTAGGTGATGACGACAGCAAGAAGCTACAGTGCACTGAATTGGAAAACAGAAACAGCAAGACATCAATGTAGATTTTCCTGACAAAAACAGCAAGAATTGTCTACCAACATGCTAGCAAGCTAGCAATATGCTTACGAATATATTCGCTCACGTTCACCATCGCAGTTGCTGCTGTTTAGTGCTCTCATACTACGTCATATGGTTTGTCTGATTGGACAAGTTGGCTAATCATAGACAGATGGTTGATCCAATCACCTGCCACGTATTTTTTGTAAATGCCTGCTGCCTCTTTTTTTTGATAGCAAGTAAATTATTACATGTTGTACCTTTAAGGCAAGGCTTCCCTAGACTTGTGTGTGTGTGTGTGTGTGTGTGTCCCTGTGGGTACAGCTGGACTGCAGTAGTAATCCAGTGTAATTGTTACATCACTGATACGCCCTGGGGAAGGACACAGCAGACAACAGATGAAACAAATAGCTCAGTATCAGCAACTGAGGACAGCTTTTAACTTGCTGAATCCTAAAAACATGCACTGTGTTAAACCTCATTTACACCTAGCATAAAAGTAAAAAAGAGCATTATGTTCAGGCTGTTTCATTTAACCTTACATGTGCTCTCATCGTCTGCGTTCTGCCCACATTTGTGACTGCAATTTTCGTCCTGGCTGGCTGGTCAGACCAGAGGCTGTAGAGATGGCGTTTCGACCCATAATCTGATGGTTTCTCTACCCTTGGTGCCTGTACCAGTTTTTTCCTATTGCAATGACGTGTCTACCCAGTGATTAGGTTAGGACTAGCATCTCTACCCACTGCAGTGATGTTTCTACTGACATTTCTAAGTTATGTTGGCATTTCTTCCTTTTGCTATGCACCGTCACGCCGTTTCTAGCCCCGGTGATATTTCTGTCCTTTGGGCGGGTGCTAGTCTAGCTCACAGGATGTAGACTGTGGGTATTTGCCTGCCATTGGCCAGCTATTTCAGTTGCAATTCTCCTCCCCTTCCGCTCTCTCCGTGTTACTGTTTTCAAAATCCCTGCCGTTACGTGAAACAGCAACCTCCAAGCTAGCAACCTACACGCTAGCAACCTACATGCTGAAATATCAGTAAAAGTTGTATCACATAGTCGACATTGGGGCTAGGATGATATGCTTATTTCCCGATTTGATACTGTCATGATACTTGGGTACTGATTGGATATGTATTGTCTTTCTACAAGTATTGCGATTCAGTATTACAATTTATTGCAATTTTTGCTTTTTTA
>OMKZ01015862.1:0-24474 GCA_900302535.1 Neoniphon sammara | reverse complement strand
CACCTTCTTCAAAAAGTCACACCAGTGCAGTGGAGATGGAGACAATAGAATGACCATCTGACACATCTTCACAGGTTGCACCTTTGCAGAATCAGCCAACAAGTTCCACAGGACCTTCTGATATTGTCAACAAAACTGAGGGTTTGTAGCGTGTTTGTTACAACCCGTTAGTGGTCCTCATTTAGAACCTTTGGTTGATTGCTTGTGCCATTTTGAAATCTTTCATTCATTTATAGATTGGAAGACCATACCATACCCGTCCAGGGCAGCTCAGTTGTACAGGGAGACAATGCTTCACATTCAGGCATCAGGGAAGCCACTGCATTTGCATATTGACCTCAGAGGCAGCATCTCAGACCAAGAGACGGCTTTAATTCCATTTCAGAGTCATGCAGAAGCTGAAAGATGGTTTTAACTTTTGAAATTTGGTAGGGTGTCTGCAGTTAATTCTTCATATATTGTGGATATATTCCTGCAATATTCCTAATGCCATCTATAGTCTCTACAGTCAAACAGGATTTAAGATATGATTATACCTACATCTTATCGATGTCTCCTATTCTATGCAACCACAGAATCACTAAAAAATTAAGCACATGATCAACGGTCAAGGAATTTCTTCTGTTTGCACAGGAAATCAAACGAATCAACAATATACTCTATCTTGATTAACCTAGATTAATGAAAACTGATAGAAGAATCAAGAACTCATGAATCATGTGTTGTTCTCAGACATAAGCTGCATAATAAACTTTAATGGACACAATGATGCACAGCATCAGCACTTGACACTGCAGCAAAGAGAAATATATCACATCCTTATTCCCAATTTTCTCCTAGATAGCATATTCCAGTAAGCTTAGAGAACTTTGTTGGAAATATAACACTGTAGCTTTTATATATGATGAACCGTGTATGAATAAAATCAGGTTTTATGTGTGGTGTTGCACACTGCTGGACAGACAGGATGATGAGCTTTGTTAGAGCTTGGGTCCATCTGACTAACAGACAAAAACAGTTTTTGTTTTTAGTCTGTTAGTCCCTAAAAGTTGTTTTATTATGTAGAGTTATGTGCAGTTATTTTGATTATTTTTTAAAATATTATGAATTATCATCAATCTCAATTAGTTCTTTGGCAATACAAGAAAGCTAATAGCCACTTGTCATGCCAACAAGCAGGTTTTTCATTACTTTGGTGAATTCTTTGGCATGGAGCCAATCCTTAGAAAACCTTATAGCTACCAACATGAAATGACTTATTGACTTAACTCAAGTCATTTTCACATAAGGATCATGTAAATTTTGTGTTGGGAACCCTAAAGAAAGAAGTTTGCAACCATTTTGGCCTTCACCTGTCTGGTTTAACACTTGTTTCCTATATTTCTCCATAAATCAAGTTCAATTCTTATCAGTGTGGGTTTTGACAATCCTTTTCTTGGTAGGGATATCCCAATCAACAAATGAGGCCACCAAAAGTGCAAACAAAAGCAAACAGTTTATTGAGGGCATTGGACAAAATTGCCATTCTTCTTTCATTTGAGGAAAAAAAAAAAAGAATTTCAATTAATTCCATAATCAAAATGTGACTATTCTGAACTGCTCCTCTTTTTGGATTGAAAATACTAAAAAAGTGCTCTACAAATAGAGCAGCAGGCCGTATCTGCATTTATTTACAAGGTTATAACAACCACATTTTAAACAGTAAAGCACTCTATGAAAAGCGAAAATCATAAGCTGCCAGTGGCTGTTCTGTTACTGACAGGGTTCCTACACATCTTCCATTTGAAAAAAAAAAAAAATCCATTCCTTTTTGAGACCATCATTTCTTGACTGGGTATGTGAAGTAGCTGCTTAGTGTTCAGAGATGTAAGCTTGCAATAAAGCAGCATAATAAGACAACAATACGCCATATGACTAAGGAGTCACCTTCACAACAGGATTTCAAAATGAGTCTGCAAAGCAACAAATAAACAAAAAATATGACGTCTTCAAATATATATAAAGTACTATCTGTCTGTGGTCTTTGCCAGGGAGACTTTGTCTGTAGGGGCTGCAAGATGTCCAAATAAGTGGGGAGGCTGCCTTTGAACGCTGGTTCAAGCGCTACATGTCAACAAGCCTCCATCCTGATGGAGAGTCCTTAAACACCCTGAATCCCTGCCCGCTCCAGGGCTATTGATCTGTAGCTGAGCCTGACCTCCAACATCCCCGTAGAAAGATACAAGCTAAAAAAAAAATTCTGTGAAGTGATTAATAAAATATCACAAACTTATAAGTCATTTTAAATGGGACAAAGCAACAGGTTAGCCACCTACTCATTTTCAGATCTGTTTTGTGGTTTCAAGACCTGGAAATGATCAAATTCATCATCTGTACTTTTCCAGACATGTAGGAACCCCGCAGTGAACATCTCAGCTAGTGTGACTTCAGTTTGTCTCCAAACAGCGTCATCAAGAGTCCGTGGAAAAAGCACCCAATCAGTATGAGCAGAGTGCAGGAGACAGGGCCAAAAGACAGGAGGGCCCCCAGCATGTAGAGCAGCAGGAGCACCAGCAGCGTCCTGTAGCTGGCCAGCAGCCGCAGGCTCAGCCTTGGCTGGCGGTGCCTCTCCAGCGTCCGCCGCGTCATCGGGCTCTTACTCATTCTTGCTGCTGAATCAGGCTGTGCCAAGTAGTGGCGGCCTAGGCGACCCAGTAGGTCTGGCCGTGAGCAGACTGCTTTCATATGTCCTCCAAACTGTGGGAGAAGAGGGCAGAGAGATACATAAACTTTAGTTTGACATAATGAACGGGTTTTCATCAATTTATGAACAGTTAAACTTTCTGTATATATAACAAAGATTTAGCTGCCCTAGTGCTTAAAGATTGGTCACATTACAACAAAAGATCTTTCTTTTCCAAGTAAAACTAAAGTGCAAACTCTTAACAGTAACAGTGTGCATAAACAATATTTGACAGCCCTAAGAAATAACTCAAGTATATATTTCGTAACTAGTATATTTTGTAACTTTTACAAAACTGAAGTGCAATATAAATATATAAAAATAAATTATAATTGGACTGCCTAAACTTAAACCAAATTTTTGTTTTGTCTGTGAAATACTTTCAAAATGTGATACACACGTTCAATTTAGTATTAGTAATAAAGGCATTAGCATTATTACTATTATCACGTAGTATAAAAGACAACAACCCATAGTTGCTTACCTGCTCATTAATCAGGCAGGAGATCCTGTAGAACAGTCTGACCAGCAGAGCATTCTCATAACTCCTGATGGGCTGCAGCTCCGGGTCTCCTTGGTACTCTATCTCAAACTTACAGAGTCCATTGATGATCTGCACAAAAGGCCACAGTGTCAGAGTTACAGCCTTTTCTCTAATACTACTCTCCCTCCCATAAATTAATATGACCTCCTTGACATACTGACCTGCCTCCTGCCCAGGTCAGTAAGGATAAGGCCGTTCTCGCCCTGGATGCAGTCTGGCAGCTGTTTAGAGTTGACGTCGTCCTGGGACGAACCCAGGCTGGATATCAGCTGAGTCAGCTGGCCAGAGTTCAGCTGCAACAAAAAGAGAGATATATATACCACCAGCTGAAGACCTACAGTCTGGATGTTGTCTGTAGCTTCTTACTGCACCTTTCTGCAAATCAAATTCATTCTTGTACTTTCTCTGATTCAAAACACTTTGTGTTGGCAAAATGCAGCCATCACTTGGAATTTGTCTCATTGGGATATTTGATATTTCTTCAGTCTTACATTAGAAGGTTACTAGATCTATCAGCCATGCTTGATACTTAAAGGAATGAGAAAAATTTATCAGTTTCCCAACAGTTTTCAGATTTTTTTTGTGTGTGTGTGTGTATGTTTTTCTAGACCTGGAAAACAAATCACATAACTTGTCAAGGTATTCCATATCCCTTATTAATTCAGTATAAATAAATTTGTATCACCCTCATCATTCATCTACGCCCCTAAATAAAGTTTTATTTACTTGGACAGAATACAAAGAAATTGAAAGTAAAAAACAACAAAACCGAACGGACCCTGAAGATCTGACAGAGGTTCTCCAGCGCCCTGTCCAGGAACTCGTGGGTTTTCTTCACACACTCCCCAGTCTCCTCTGGCTCAGCCCCACAGAAGGTGTTGTTGAGGTCAGAAGAGCCAAACCCAAACCAGGACAGGAAGGAGTTATTGGCTGCTACCTCAATGGAGTGGTCTGATATCCTCTTGGCAGTGTGTCTGGCCTGGGCAATAATCTGGATTAACTTCAGGACCTGTAAAATCAAAACACAAAAGAAAGTGAGCACATCGGAGGCCACAATATAACTTGATGATGCATTATGATTAGCCATTTTGCCCACAGGTCACATTCAACAGGTTTTTGGAGCAGGATCTCCAGATGATGGCTGTTTAGTCTTCACCTGCCAGTGTGACTAGAAATCAAGAAACTTCCCAACTACTTCCCTGCCGTGAAGTCAGCATGAACCAGGACAAACTTACTGCCGCTCTGAGCTCAGTGCCGAACATCTGCTTGTACTGGCAGTCCTGGCCTTCCAGGGCGTAGACATGACTCTTCACCCTAAACACAGTGTCCGTCACCACCCTCTGCCGCGATGACAGGTAGCTGCCTCCTTGCATCGGCGTCAGGTAACCTCTGGGCTGCCTATGGTGGAGAACGTGCTCTGGCTCCAGAAACAGCTGCTCTCCTATGGCAGGATCATTGGTTGAGTTTCAGTTTATTTGCATATACTGTATATATCAGCGTTTCCTTTATGGAAATGAACATGTTAAAGGAATACTCCAACGTTTTGGGCAAAATACCCTTTTTCCAAGTTGCCCAGACTGAGACAAAATGTTCGATACCATTTTCACCTCTGTACGTCCACTGGTTCGGTTCCCATGGGTTGCATTTCGTGTTAGCTTAGCATAAAGACTTGAAGTCTGCAGGAGTCATTAGCCCAGCTCCATCAAAGTGAAAAATTAAACCTTACAGCAACTCCGAAGCTGTGTTATTTACCCAGTGCATCATGTATTTGAAATATATGTCTTGGAATGTTTTTTAAAAGACGAGAGTCATTTTAGGAGAAGTGAGACGGTACGAACTACAGATGGTAAGAACAGTTATAGTTCCTAACATCTAACTTCTCCTAAAACAACCCGCATTCTGAAAAAAAATTCCAAGACGTGTATTTCATTACCGTGTAATACACGACACATTGTGTAAATAAGACAGCTTCGGAGTTGCTGTGGAGCTAGGCTAATGACTCCTGTAGACTTCAAATTAAAGTTAAAGGGTAGCACAAAATGCTACCCATAGGAACCGAACCAGTGGACATACAGAGGTGAAAATGGTATTGAACATCTGGTCTCAGTCTGGGTAAGTCAGAAAAGGGGTATTTTGCCCAAAATGTTGGAGTATTCCTTTAAAATGTTCAAGTTATTATCAATACCATGACATCATTTACATGTCATTTTCAAATAAGATTCCACATTATTCTTGCAATTTATTAAGCATTGTACATTGACAGCACAGCTAATAGTTGCATCTTGAGCACTAATTACACAGTTACACCCTCAGGCAACTGCTGACTAGCAGTTAAACAGTGAGCTGTTTTTAGCCTCAAATCAAATCTTATCAAAATGTTGTCTTGCTTTTTGGCCAGGAACCAAAAAGCAAGCATAAAAAGCTTTGGTAGACCACGTTAGACTGTTTTATATGATGGTAACCCTTTTTCCTAGTTTGTTCTGGCTGATTAAATACACATAAAAATGTAATATGTTTTTAAAGAAATATTTTTTACCTGTTTTTCATTTTACAATGATAAACAAGAACATTATTTCCACAATACCTTGATGAAATCACATAACTTGCTAAATTATAAAGAAAATACCTTGACATGAAAAAAAATGTCTAACAACCTCAATAGGCCATGCCCTCCGCTAAATGACTGTGTTCTACATGCATTTCTGTCCTCACCTTTCTGGATCATATCTGCAAGGTTTGGCTGAGCAAACACTTTGGCCACCCTGAAGACCATCAGTGCATTTTTGGCATTGACCAGATCTGTGCGTACCGCTCTGTTCAAAAAGCCTTGGAAGAGCTTTGTATACATGAGCAGGTTCTCTTGAACAAACGACGCCCTGCGAGAGAACAAGTTACAAGTAAGGTGTAATTCAAACCATACATGGTGCACATCAACACTGTCATCACAATCATCGCCTACATTTATCAGTAAGCAACTTGAGTCTTTGCATCCATTATTTCTAGCCATGATTGGGAAAGGAGATGCGGGTTCAATTAGGGGTACCCAATGTAGTTTTCCTTGTAAACACACACATTCTACTGTAAATTTCTCACCAAAACACATTGGGCCTCATTTATCACGTGATGATTTTTTTCATATTTTCTTCACATGAAAATTGGGATTAATCAAACTTTTAGGGCTCCTGATGATATCAACGCATTTTCACTTTCATTTCATTTCTTGAACAGCTGTGAAGACAAAGCACTTGTCTGCAGCAGTTATTTTTGCCAGACTTATTTATTTATTTACTGCTTTTGTGGAAGAGAAACCGCAGCACTGCTACTATCTTTACTCTGCTGAACATTACGAAGCATCACTTCCACTTCTGGCTCAGAAATTCTTCTGCCTTTTGGATGCCATTTCACACAGGTGAGTGCTAGTAGGCGGGTGTTCTGCCTGCTTTATATGGTGTTTCTGAGGCAGGGCATTATGGTAACGTATGATAACTGAGGTGCTGTAAACACGCTTCCAGTTTACAAGTGGTTGGCATTTATCAAGACACACATGTGGGTATGAAGGAAATGCCACAGCTCTGAACGTTTGATAAATGTGGCGAAGGGTTTTAGTTCGTACACATATACGAGGAAACTTAGATAAACATTTATGAACATATTGATAAATAAGGCCCAATGTGCGTGTCTTTGAGGTCTAACAAACATGCTGAATGCATTTCCTACCTCAAAAGACATTTGCCAAGAGTGCCACTATTGGTCACAAACTACACTGGGTACCTTTAATAGTTTGAGATTCACAGGATCTTGGATTACAACTGTAAAACCTCCCTGAACTTTGGTCAAAGACAAAACCGTCAGACTTACCATTTGTCAGGTACAGTTCTGTTCTGGTCTGGCTGAGGATTGGCCTTCTCTCCTGTGTATCTCCATGGCTGGATGTAGCTCAGCCATGTCTCTAAAACCTAAACATCGAGATGATACACATTACCTTAACCACCACCTAAATGCTAAACCAATTCATCCTGTTACATTAAAACTCAAATCATGTTTCGAGGCCCACAGGGCACAATAACTTTGACCATTACATTTCTTGCCATTGAGAGTATGTCTGAATTAGCACATTTACTAAACCTCTTTTCTTCCTCAACAATTTAAGTGCCCTTAATTCACCAATTCTGTGTTTGTCTACAGAAATAAACACACAAAAACTGTTTGGTTGAGTGACACCTACTGCTCTGAAAGAGGCGTCCAGAGGCCAGTGGCCAAAGCAGTGTTGAAGAAACAGGTAGAGTTTCTGTTGGACAAAACGCTGTACCACCACTCTGTACACAGAAGGGACACAAAACATGTTGCAATTACTTGTTGGGTTCTTCTAAGACTTCTCACAAGGGATGAATCAATGTAAATGTAGACCCAACAGGAACAGAACAGGAACTGTCTGTGGTGAATCTTCATAGACAGTCAGTATCAAAACCAGGTCCGGTCAAGTTTTGTCATTATTATTTTTATTTTTTAATATTTTTAGATGTATAAGAAAAGGTCAACATTCAATAATGCCCAATACCAAGACAATTCAGAGTAAAAAAAGGGCAAGAGGGAGGGGGGCAAAAAAGGGCAAGACAAGCCTGAGATATCCAAAAAATGTTTTATTGAGGGCAGACTCAAGTATCACAGCCCTGCTAATTATTTTCTTCACTGTGAACTGAGGGTAAATTACACGAACTAACAACATTGTTGTTGTGATTTAAACAGGCAGTAATGGAGAGACTGGCAGAGAGTTAGTGGTAAGGCCCCTCAAGCACCCAGGTAGCATTCATGTGTGATGAGGCTCACCTCTTGAACTCCTCCAGTGGGCTGGTGTGAGCATGGGAGTGTGCCGAGGGCGAGGAGGAGAGCTGCTCAGGCTTCAGGCTGTTAGAGAAGGCGTGCAAATGCTTCACTAGGAGACGCACCACCAGAACATGCTCCTCTGTCGGGCTGAAGGGCTCCTGAAAAAGCAACCAGTCACACAGAATTCCACAGGATACATGACACCCAATCATCGTCGAGCTCCCCATTTCAGAGACAGCCTATCATAATCCTTCCCAATCCAAAAGCAGCCAATCAATCACCAAAAGCACAGAGCAATTCCCGCATATCATAGAGAACAGAGGTGCCACACCCAGGAAGTGTTTTTAACCACAGAGTTTGGATTCATAAAGGCTGACTGGAATAAGTTCCACACAATGAACTGGCTAGCACCATCTTATTTAGCAGATCTCATTGCCAAATGTAATCTGATCACAACACAATCAAGATGCTGGCTAAAAACTTACAGGCTGCCTCATGCACACAAGTGTCTGCCAACATACTCATATCTGCACTAAATGAGGCACCACATTTACCAAGCCAAAAAATTCTGATGATCTTTTAAAATTGTTTGCTGTGTTTCTGCGAAGTGTTTCATGCAAAGTGTTGCTGCAAAGTGTTTCATGCAGAGAAATGGATACATCCTAGGATGACAATATCCTATAACTGAATGTGTTAAAGCAGAATTTTGATGTGCCTATTGTGCTGATGTAATGCTACAGGAAATACTTGATGCACAAGATGCACAAGGCTGCAGACACACTACATCACACATGTAGCTGAGATTTCCAGGGTGTGTACATTGGCTCCTCCACAAGCCTCTGGGATCTAGATTAAGCCAAAAACTCTTCTATGTATATTTATGTGCACCTTCATAGATGTATGTTTCCTGTTAAGCTCAGCAGTCAAAAAGATAACTGCACTAGCTGGGCTTTATTCCTTCTGAAGCCCTATCTTTGGAACAGTCTCCTGGTTGCAATTAGGGAAACAAGGTCTACTGATGTCTTTAAATTCAGACTGAAAACCTATTTAATTTTCATCACATTATTTCATCACCCTTGGCTTTACACAATTACTGGGAGAGACTGAGTCTCTTCTTTAAAAAAAATTAGACCCTTTAGCTAACACTAATTCAAGCCCCTCATGAGAATTTTGTGTGCTTATTCTGTTCTCCAGCTCTGTGGGTGTTTTCATTCACACTGGCTGTGTGTGTGCGACAGAGAGTGAGTGCGCTCCTGTGATATATGTTCAGATACATCTCGTATCTCTTTAAGGCTGCAGCTGGTCAAAGTTTGTGTCCTTGAGGTTTTCTTATGACTTATGATGGCAACCAGGCTGCTGTTCATACCACATACCAGATCCGGTGTTTTTACTTTGACTATTTACTATTTTTTTTGTACTGTTTACTTTTCTCACTGTGTTTCTTTCCTGTTCATTAAGTGTGTTTTTACAATTTTTACCTCTACACAGGGATTCTTCCATTTTTGTGGGAGCTTTTCTTTGTACTTAGTTGAGGATCTAAGGAAGTGTTGGGAAGAGTTAATTTTATCGTTTTCATAACGTGGGCATTCTGAAGCCCTTTGGGAATAATACTAATTTTAGGCTATACCAAAAAACTTGACTTGCCATAGTCATCATTGTCACACATATTTACAAATCATTTTCTTTGAAATGATTTGTAATTGATTTATTGAAAACAAGGATAACATCAAATTATATTTTAATAAATGTAACGGAATAAATGTCAGGAAACAGAGCGGGGGTGTGGGACCTCGGTGCTCCATGATCCTCTGACAGCAATGCTACTACTTACAAAATGGTGCAGTGTAATCTCTTCTAGCTAATGCTTGCAAAAACAAAAATTACCCCCATACAATACTTACTTTGTGAAGCGAGTTGTGGTAAAAATGTTTTGAAAAATGTAAATAATTTAATTATTTAAAGTTTGGCATGTATGATAAAGAAAGTTCTTTAA
Organism: Neoniphon sammara; assembly: GCA_900302535.1. Taxonomy (NCBI): domain Eukaryota; kingdom Metazoa; phylum Chordata; class Actinopteri; order Holocentriformes; family Holocentridae; genus Neoniphon; species Neoniphon sammara. The sequence continues at coordinate 14,391 of OMKZ01015862.1, read as the reverse complement.
AATGTAGTAGTACTGTTTGCTTTAAATACAAAATGTGTCATGAGAAAGAAACATATGTATTGACAACATAAATGTGAGAAGCGGCACACCAGACTTAGCGAAGCATGCTTTGTTTAAAAAAAGAGAGCCACACACAAACCAGAGAGACTCTGTTCAAAGATTCAAAATCCAAAACGTCATTCCAGGATTAATTTCCCATCAAGGATACTTCTCTATAGAAATCTCTGTCAATCTGACTGATGACCTTGTATGGGGAATTTAAGAGCAAGATTGTGAATTTTTGCAACTACAAAAAAAAACAAAAAAACATTAAAAGCAAAAATTGGCTTTTATATTCAAACTCCATAGTAGTCCATAGTAGATTACAGTAGATTAAATTAAGGATCAGGACCAAATAGGGGTCCTGGACTTGGGTGGTGGGTCTACATATGAATGGATTGACAATAGCCCTCTTCCCACTATGGCCCAAAAGCCCTGGAACTTTGTTCCAAAAAATTCAAGTTAGGAACTTCAGCACCATGGCTAAATTCAGTAGGCCTGATAACAGTGAGTAGCTCCCATTTCTCATTTGGGCTACTGGTCACAGTACATGATAAGTCACAAATCCACCAACCACTTTCACCATTTTACCAGCCAACTTGAATTTTAGAATTCAGTGGAAAACTGCAAAAGATGGTCAGCGATGTGCCAAAGTGGCATGTAAAACATACTCATAGCCGGTATTTGCCAGTCTCACCCTGTTTGACAATATAAGAGAAGTACCCTTGACTGTCACCTTAATTGATTGAGCGGCCTAAGTTTACCTCCAGGAGGCCCCAGAGGGGCAGGGGTGAATGAAAAGGTAAAAGTACTTGGTAGGTGTGGAGGGTCCCAGAGCCTGGTGGGGCGTGGGGTTGGCACGGCATGCTGGACATACTGAGGCGGTACTGCAGCAGCGCCAGCTGTTCACCCGTAACCACCAGGGGGAAGAGGAAGAGGGAAAAACAATAAAGGTGGAGGAGCAAGAGCAAAGAGAAAGGGGAAAAGTGACAATAAAGAGGAGCAAGGGAGGAAAAGAGGGAAGAGGAAGGTCAACATGAGAATAGGAGAAAGGGAGACAGTAAAAAAAGGAGAGTGCAACCAGACAGAAAAAAAAATTGTACAGGCCAAAAACATTAAGGGGGAAAGAAGCAGAAAACAGGAGAGGAGACAAACAAAAAAAGATGTTGACCGTAGGAACACAACGCTTTAATTGCTGGGGAATGATGCAGTAGCTCTTTCACTTACACTCTGGACAAAGAGGACTACATGGTTAATAGGGATGGGAATCATTTCATGTCCAATTAACGTTATGTGGCCATCTTACGTAAAAATAGAAACAAAATGTATGAGGTGTAACCTCACAGCCCAAACAAAGGAAAATGTCTCTAAATTTTCTCCATTAAGTTTAATGAATATGATTTACCCAAACTGTACTGGTAAGTGACAATTTTTTTTTAATTAACTCTTCAGCTAGGTTGAATTAATCTTAAATCAAATTATGTTCTTATTGGCAGCTGTTACACTGCCGGCGATGATGTGATTTGCTGTTTAATCATCCCCATCCCTAATGTTCAACAACAATATCATTAATACACTGAACCCAAAACTACAAGATTTTTTTCTGCACCAACGAAATTAACCAAGTATTTACAAGTCCCCAATTGTGCCGCTAGTGTCATAGAACACAGGAATTATTTATGGTTGGGTGACATAGTTCATATTAAACATATGTATATACAACCTGTATGTATATATTTAATATGACACTCTGACACTATATTCGTAGAAATCTGAATGAGCATTTCATGGATGCCCTTCCACAGTGATTGCTGCAGACAATTCTATCAGCATAGGGCGATCTGAGAAAAATGAGGCTATGACCTCCACATTTGAATGGGACATCAAAATTTGATTCAATCTTGCCAAAATCTTGTAATTTCAGTCAACTCTCAACAGGATGGACACAGGACATAACACAGTAAGCCAAGTTAATAAGTATATTACAAAGATTTAAAGATGAACTGAGGAGGAGCACTTCACAAAGGGAGGGGTTTATGATGATTAACAGCATGTTACAAGAGGTGGTGAACGGCTGTCTCAGTGTTTCCTTTACAACTATATGCAGCAGTGAGTTGCACATCTGTTCACAGTGTTAGAAATGATTTCTTCATCATCATGAAAATATTAAATAAGCCTTTAGCAGTACATTACTGTGTTTTAGAGGAATACATCTAAGTCGTATCGTTTCTCATTTCATTTAGCTGTGATGGTATTGTTCTTACTGTGAAGGCACACCACTGCTACATTAATAAAGGAATCACGAGTGTTGGAATGTATGGGTGACAGACAATATATTGCATCATTCAGACAAAATGCAGTTCATACATACTCCACCCATGCAATCTATACAGCCGTGAGTTACAGTAAATGCACCCTATAATTACAGGGTTTTGTCTTACATATATGGTACAGGTATAAAAAGGCAACACCAGCATAAAGACTCACACTGTGACAAAAACTTTGTACTTGCCTCGGGAAACTGGGACTGGCTGTACCAGCTGGATGTGAGCAAAAAAAAAAAAGTACATATAGCTAACTGGGCTTAGCCATGTGCAGCCTTGTGACAAATACTCATGTCCATGATGGCCCAATGTAAGACTACAACTAGGTGCAGTGTCATCAGGCACAGATGATGCACATTCATGGTGACAAGTTCTATTAAGCTATACCAAGGCAAATTAAAAAACGCAAAAATGAATTACACTGATGTCAAAACACGCAAGATTATAGATCTTTACAGCAGGTACCTGCCAGTTATGACAGCAAAATAAAATAAGGCGGTCACAAATTATAAGAAATAAGCTATATGGACTGCAGCAGTTACTGCTGCGGTAAATGGTTGTGGAGATAGTTGGTTGTCACACAGTGGATAAGATATAAAAATAAATAAATAAATAAATGAAAAAAGAAATGGAAAGACCTTCTCCTTTTACTTTGGGGAGACGAGTCACCCATGTTTAACGGAGTTTTAGGGGCTCAGCTCAAGCAACAGTCTATGAAACCCATCTACAATAGACAGATGAAAAGAATCCATTCATATAGGGGCCCCTCAGATAAAACATGACAAATGGGAGTCTCTGGTGTGAAGCATCTTTGCTTGCGGATCCCTGACAAGAAAAGGTTTGGGAACCCCTGCAGTACAGGACCCTTCTACCCTGTTTATCCAGCACCCTACCAACAGTCTCCAGAGGCCTTCACTGTGAGTGACCTTATGTTGGTGTTTTAAAAGCAACAACAACACATAACAAAAGAATGGACGGATGGAGTCACGGACATGCAGCATGCATAAGTCAAGAGAGCAAGCAAAAGCACTACTACCAGGAACACATGCCAAATCCCTTATTGCAGTAGTTTTGCTCTGCAATTGCCCTTATGCAAATAACTCAAGAAGCATTAAGAATGTCCTTTCAATAGACAGGTGAATTTGAGGCTGCCTTGAAAGTCCAAAAGGTTCTCTGTGAGGAGGAGGGATGCTTACCGCGCATTCACTCCGCAAGCAACTCGAGAAACCAGTAAACAGAGGTCATTTTCTGCACCAGGTAACACTCACCTCATTTCCTTCTGAGCAACAGTCCCCAACAGCAGGGAATCATGTACTACAGTATATCATGCTTACCCTTCAGAATCCCCGGTGCTATAGCTAGCAAACTGCTAGTTAAAATTGGGAATGTGGTTGCTAGCGGTGTGAACACAGAGTTAGGGGTCAAGTGGTGATCAAGAATAAGCTTTCCAACTCGCAGGGCTTTGTCTGTAAAGTCGAAAGCATGCACAATTGTCTCCACAGCTGAATCTATGGACATCGGCACCCTGGGCTGCTCAGGGCAGCAAACATTTTTGTCCTTTCACCACCCACAGTGGCTGGTACACCTCAAAATTCAGCCACTTTCACCATTTGACATGGCAGCTAACTTTTTAGAGCCTCCAAACAATGGCTTGTCAGCTGCCAAAGTGGCTGACGGAAAAGACACAGTAACCAACCACAGCCAAACTTTACTGGCTGGTGGTGAGTGTTACGTTCCCGCCCTGGGCTTGGGTCCAGGACAGGACAGCAGTGGTGGTGGGAGTGAGGGAGGGTTGTGGTCAGCCAGTCAACAGCCAGCCGTGCGATGCTGCAGTGCAGGGGAAAGGGCAGGGTTGGAGGGGAAGGAGAAAGGGAGGGGAGATGAAGGCCAGTGGTCGAGAGGGGAGGGCCATATGCCATTCTCTTACCTTCACCTGGGGAGACTGCAGCTTCTGGTACATCTCCAGGGAGTAGTGATGAAGCCAGATCTCCACAAACATCTTCAGTGAGAAACATACACAAGCGCATACCCACTTTTAGACATTGTTTACAACACTTAGTACACTCAGATCAGCATCTGTCCCTAACTACTTTCTACCCCCTTCACTCAATGTAGCTGAAATGGAAAAAATAAATAAATAAATAAACTGTGCATTTGCTTTACTTGAATTTCTTAATTTCAATTTGTGCACTTTTGGGTAGCTGTGATAAAAAATAATATCAGTTGCATTTTTTTTACTGCACAACAAAATGCCAAAAAGGAAAAAAGCATTTCAACCTGACATGCATTGTGAACGACGGGCTAATTTGAACCTCACCTGTAACAATGTTTCCGACCTCCAGATTTCCTGGGCTGCGGGGTCTGCGTTGACGGAGGGCTGGTGGAATATGTGATGTTTCAGGAGACTGGGACTGTGGACACCATAACCAGCAAAGGAAACACTGGGAGACCTGAGGGGTTACAGGCAGGAGGAGAACAGATTCAAGCATTTGTCATAAATTTTAAACATATGAAGAGAATAAATTATTTTGTTCTCATGTTCCAGTATCTGACTGAGAGTGCCTTGGATTTATATTGGGATTTCTCTAATCACAAAGTAATAAAATGACATCAAAACAACAAAAGTTCTAATCTCCATGTCTTCTTAGTAAACCTTTCAGTGGGACAGGACTCTAAAAGAACTGTTTATGAAAGCTTTATTGCTAAATACCTTGGCGAGGGTGCAGTGACAGAGCCTCTGGAGTCAGAAAACGGGGAAGGGGGCACACTTCCTTCAGTTGGCAAGAAGTATTTGAGGTACGTGTCCACTAGCACAAAGTAGGCATTGTCCGTGGTGCTCCCATGTTGTCCTGGAGGGAAGTTCTAGAATCATAAAGACTACTGGTCACTTCATATGTCCCTGCCTTATCTCCATGTCAAACATCCAACAATTTCTCATGAACAATTTTCTGCATTAGGTTTACCAGGTCAATCATTTTTGAATACGTAGGAATGTAAACTTTAACTTACAATAAAAATACCTGCAAGGAAACTACATATTCAATTTTGTCTTTGGCAAACTCACCTTTGGTGTGATGAGACTGTAGGCAAAGTTGAACATGTAGAATTCAAATGGATCTGCAGAGGGTTAAGGAACAACTGAACTGACTGGAGCAGTGGTTACCAAAGTGGGTGCCGCAACAACTGTCCAGGGGTGCCGCAGAATCTGCATGTTTTTTCCCCCTCTCACTTAATAAACTTTACCTCATATAAACAGGGGATAGACAAGCAACCAAAACGTTCATCACTCCCAAGCACCACTTCTAGAAAAAACATTAGATCTGTGTCTCAATAACATGAGCAAATCCTAAACTGATCATTGTCAGTGTTAACTGAGGGATACTGAGGGCCAGGTTGAGTGTCAGCAGACCAGACAGGGGGAACTGCAGCTTGTTGTGGAACAGTGGACAGTCTGGGAGAACACCTTCCTGGATGGACGCCTTCACAGGACCCTGCAAGACACACCAAAGCAAAGAGAGTTCAAGCTACAAATTTACACACTGAAGTACAAAGGGCTGGATATGGCTGATAATTTTCAATATAGACATGAGTTTCAATACTCCACATTGGATACTAGCTCTAATATGACACTTTTTTTTGGTAATGAAAGTGTATTTCACTAAGCAACAGCATCAAATTATTTTCTGTAGAGCTTTCATACATGTCATATACCAAATTAATTCTGAACTTCCTCAACAGATTTCCTCAGTAAAAATTCCCATTTTAAATATATTTTCATATACTATAATATTGACTGGTAAGTACTGATTAGCAAACCCATCCCTGACTCTAACTTACAACAAGTCCAACTCTAGAATAAGCATAAATCTGTAGATCATCAGCATTACTAACAACCAATGGTGTGGAATATAAAGATCATTAAGATTTAAAAAGTTAAATACTGACACAGTAAGCAACATTGTGCAAAGCTAATGATGGATCCTCTGAAGGGACAAATGGTTCTCACCGGGAGATAATTGACAGGTATTTCATATTTGTACTCCTCTGCTTGAAGTTTATACACAAGCTTCATCATTGGCCCACTGAAAAGAAAATGAGACAAAAAAAGGATTGATTTGCATTGCACAAAATAATGAATACAACTGACCTTGGCTGACGTGAACGTGTTCTGCTGCAAACAAGCAGAAGAGAAAAGAAACTTCTTGTACCTGGGGTCCAGGAAGTCCATGGCGATGTTGTACTCATTGCTACGAGAATGCAGGAGTCGCAGGTTCCAGCCAGTGATGACCCCGTCCAGACTGCCAAACACACTCTCCACCAGCCAGGGGAAGATCAAGTGCAGCTCCTAAACAGAAACAGACACACACACACACCGTATTCATGCACTGGCAACACATTTTAACAAAATGTTTGTCTACTACAGCAGACGACAGTAGTATCAAGGTTAGAGAATGATTTTGCACAGAAGATCGCTAGCTCAACTCCACTGATCAACAAGGAAAATCTCAACTGGTTGTACTGGAAAGGAATGCAGAGCAGTGCTGAAAAAGCATGCACACTTAGCAACTTTCAAGAAAAGACACTACTATTACTGGAGCAATATTTCTGGTTGGGAGGAAATACAATGCATTTGTTGTTTATAACGATGAAGTGCATTAGATGAGGCAGCAGTATATCTGTGGAAGCAAATTTTAAAGTATTTTGGGGAAAGAAAAAAAATCAGGAGCACTGATGTCTGGGATGTCGGGCAAACCTGAAGTAGAACACACAATATGAGCATCTGAATGTTGCATACTTTGGTGGGTTAAGACTTTTCATAGGCAAAATTTAAAATTACATCAGTGCTATCCATTTATAGAAGGCCAATATTGGCCAGATACATCAACCAATCAATATGCAGATCTAACTAGTTAATGATGTCAGCAATGCAAGCCTTCCCTTTACTACAGCTGTCTGTGGATAAACTTTTTCCCATCAGAATTGCCCAAAAAGCAACCCTGTGTGTCACTGCCTCATCACTACAATGAATGCGACCCACTGACAGACTGTAAGCTTCTCTAAATGCAGCCTTTGTGTCATTCAGTCGGGCGCCAACAGCACAACAGCTGTTCACAAAACCCACATCAACAACCTCACATGCCTACAGAAACAATGACTCATTACATACCTCACTATGTCAATGCACAAATGTCGCCAACACACTAAAGGCATCCATCAGTAAGTGTGCTAATTAATATCTGAATGTAAAAAGAAACTCCCTACACTTGTATTATTTGTACAGTAGGTCCTGTGTTTACCAAAACTGACCAATGGAATTTCCCTTAAAGCATCACAAACTATCTTTTATTGTGTACTATGTACTTTTTAAACCCTCCAGGCAAATTTCCCTTTATGGCAGGGTAAAGCTGTAAGTGAAATTAGCTTTAGCTGCACACCACAGTAGCAGCTGTCTTGTCACACTAAAGGCATTCCCCTTAAAAAGGTTAGGTCAGCCATAGCACGGCCTGGCCGGCCCTATCCAATCAAGAGGTAAAGAGCAGTGAGGCTGCAGTGTCATGTGTATATACGATGGCATTCCTTTCCAAATATTTCTACTCCACAAAGTTGTTCGAGCACCACGTAGAGACCAATGAGAATGCCACTAAATTGTCTACTGATACAGCTGCAATACAGAGCATTGCAGATACTAACCTAAGACTGTATGGGTCAATGCATCAATCTCAGGAATAGTCAATCTTTCAAAGGAACACATCTTTAAATGCCACCGCAAAACATCAGTGTTTGTCATTTTTACAGGGTTGTCTGTCTCTTACTGTCCATTTATATTTTCAGATTATCTTTCACCATCCCATGAATTAGTAAATCACCAAATAAATGACCAAATCAGTGTATCTTCAACTTCATCATATCGCCTGACAGAAACTATAAGACTGAAACACTGATATTTATGAGGAATAGCAGGAATGTAGAGGTTCCCTCTTTTCAATACTTAACAATACCTTTGCAGGATAGTCATCAATGATCTTCACCAGATCTTGGCATCGCTGGAGCAGAGGTTTAGTGGTCGCATCAGCTTTAAGGTTGGCCTGGAATGAAGTGACAACAAATTGACAATTAAGATACTAAAACAATATAATTTTGTGAATTATAGAGTGCAATTAGTTTTGGTAGATTTGGTACAGAGATGTATTGAGGACTTGAATAGGAAAGAAATACTGGTATACATGGAGAGGAGCCAATAGCACCTCACATACAGTACAATACAGAGGGCATATAACAGTCAAGCTGTACACTATACTATACTATGCTGTACTATATTATAGTACAACTTACTGTACTCTCCTCTTTTAAGGATAATTACCTAGTAAGAGGCGGAATTGTTCCTCTGGCGAATACGTCTTATAATAAATGATATCAGTAAGCATTAAGTTACTAACCTGAGCCATGTTAACATTACGTCTCAAATAATTACAAGCACAGTAGCTAATGTAATAGCAGATAACAGAGACTTACCAGTAGGAAACTGGGCTGTTGTAAAGTTGGAGCAGCCATGAGGGACCCTGGAGTTAATCTCTTGCGATGTACAATCCACTTGGATCCTGTCAGGATAGTACGCAGACAAAACTGATCAACTTACTAAATTCGTAAACGTTAGTTAGCAACACCATGCTAGCCAAGTTAACATTATTGTGTTAGGCTCGCTTAGCACAAGCAAAGGGGGACTAAAATCCGACTTTAGCAAGTTATCTATCAGATATTCACTGAAACTAGCGGGTGCCGAATAAACAAGCTAATATCTGTATGTACTGACTTAAGCCAACTACAATGCAATACATTGACTGGAAAGCTTAGCAGTTGGACAGTCACTGAACCATGCAAGCTAACATAAGCACGCTAGCTAACGTTAGCTGGCTAGGTAGCAGACACACGAGTAGCCCAAAGTGACAGTAACAGCCATGGAGACGGCTAATGTGCCTTAGCTGGTGCACAGAATATCCTCATAGCACGAAATACATTTTAACGCACTAAACTGATAACCTCTTTACCTTCGCTGGGGACAGTAATTCTGATTTCCCAGTCAAATGTCCAGTCAACCGCCTTTCCTTTCCATCAGGGCACTTCAAAGCGAAACAGTGCTGCACTCACGTGAAGTGGGAAAGTCGAGTGATACGCACTTCATCCTTGAAACCGCCGGTAGATTTTCCTTTTATTTGACGTCGTAATATTTGGTTTTGATTTAAATCATTAAATGAAACGCATCACTCAGTAAGTACACGTGACTTCAGCGAGAAAATAATAATAATCGTGCGTACAGAAAACTTGATAAACGGCGTCTTGACAACCTCATTCGAGTCCTTGCTTTGTACAGCCGTGTCGTACTCCCGCTTATTCCCACGGGACTTGAATGCACCAAGAACCTTGAATTGATGTCACTTCCGTGAGCTCACGTGACTACTTCATTAGAATTGAACCGAAAACACAAGGAAGACCCTCCGAAGCAAATAGTTTGTAGGGGACCTGGATTCTAGTATTATAAAGCCTGAAGAGAGCGAAACATACTGAAAACCGGCAAACGGCAACTGAATGTTTTACTGCTGCTCAAGTCCTAAGTCAGGTGTTAACTGTAAGGCACTAACTTAAAGTAAGAAGGAGCATCATGGAGGAAGACAGCAAACCACTGTTGGGCGACGTACGAACAGGCGAGAGTTATTCACACAGAGGATCCACAGACTCACTGGACTGCAAGGTGAAGAGGCCCTTTCTTGTGGAGCCCAGGAATATTGTAGAAGATGACCCACATGAAAGGGTGTCAGCCGAGGCTGCCGCCCTCAACAGCAGAGTTCATTACTACAGCAGACTAACAGGCTCTTCCGACAGACTACTGAGTCCCCCAGACCATGTCATCCCCAGGCCGGAGGAGATTTACATTTACAGCCCCCTTGGGACTGCCTTCAAGGTGGCGGGCAGCGACCACTCCTCTAAAAACCCAAGTATTGTCACAATCTTTGCCATATGGAACACCATGATGGGCACATCTATACTCAGTATACCTTGGGGTATAAAGCAGTCTGGCTTCACCCTGGGGATTCTCATTCTCATCTGTATGGGTCTGCTGATGCTGTACTGTTGCTACAGAGTGCTGAAGTCACCAAAATCAATACCCTATATCGACACATCAGACTGGGAATTTCCTGATGTGTGTAAGTATTACTTTGGGAAGTTCGGCCAGTGGTCCAGCCTGGTGTTCTCTTTGGTGTCGCTCATTGGAGCCATGGTGGTGTACTGGGTCCTCATGTCCAACTTCCTCTACAACACCGGAAGATTCATCTACAACTACGCTCACAACATCAATATATCGGATTCAGAGTTCGGGACCAACGGCTCAGATAAAGTTATCTGTCCGTATGAGAACACTGTCCCTGGACACAACGACAGCACCCTTTACTTTGGTGCTGGCAGCAACAGCACCTCAGATGTAGCCCTGTTTGATGAGTGGTGGAGCAAAACCAACACCGTCCCCCTCTACCTCATCGCCCTGCTGCTGCCGCTGCTCAACTTCCGCTCGGCGTCCTTCTTTGCAAGGTTCACTTTCTTAGGCACGATATCGGTGGTCTACCTGATCATCCTGGTCACGTACAAGGCCGCTCGCCTGGGCTTCCACGTGGAGTTCCACTGGTTCGACTCGACCCTGCTCTATGTCCCAGAGTTCAGATTGTTCTTCCCTCAGCTGACAGGTGTTCTCACTCTGGCCTTCTTCATCCACAACTGCATCATCACCCTCATGAAGAACAACAGGCACCAGGAGAACAATGTGCGGGACCTGTCTGTGGCTTATCTTTTAGTTGGGCTGACCTACCTGTATGTGGGAGTGTTGATCTTTGCAGCCTTTCCTGCGCCCCCCCTCTCCAAAGAGTGCATTGAACCCAACTTCTTAGACAACTTCCCCAGTAGCGATGTGTTGGTGTTTGTGGCTCGGACCTGCCTGTTGTTCCAGATGACCACAGTCTACCCTCTGCTGGGATACCTGGTGCGAGTCCAGGTCATGGGACAGGTCTTTGGCAAACACTACCCTGGCTTCTTCCATGTCTTTGCGTTGAACGTCTTAATCGTTGGAGCTGGTGTCCTCATGGCCAGGTTTTATCCGAACATTGGATCCATCATACGGTATTCTGGTGCTACATGTGGCCTTGCCTTGGTGTTCGTTTTCCCTGCCTTGGTCCACATGATCTCCCTGAAGCGGCAGAATGCGCTCCGCTGGCCATCCGCGTTGTTTCACAGTTTCCTGATCCTGTTTGGCGTGGCCAATCTGCTCGCTCAGTTCTTCATGTAGACACAACTTGACTGTATGGATACATGCCGGGATGCTGTTTCCCCTCCACATTCACAGGCAACACATAAATCAGCACTGTTCACTTATGATATACTAACTGTACAGGAGGTCACATGTGGGGCTTGTTAAGGCTCCTCTCTCAGGGAAATGGCAGAAAATATCAATAATGCTCATTTATCTCAAACACCTGTAGTCTTGGTTTGATAACATTATTGCCCTTTTCTTTATGTTGTTCAGCTTGTATTTTTTCTGTGGGAATACAGACCCCACAGAAATGATTTCTAACACAGTACTGCTAATTATTCTTTAATTATTTTATCTTAACGGTATTGGTTTGCCCTGCATTTGTAGGTACAGTTGAACATCTGTACTGGTCTTGTCCAGCTATGTCTTAAGTTACTGCAGACCTGTTTGTGCCGTACATATATTTTAACAGACCAAGGTGCACACAAAGGTACCATCCTGAGTCAAACATTAACTATGCAATTTTATGTGAATTAGTTTAATTCTGCTATTTGCTGGCTGCTTCATGTAAGTGACTGCTGCTAGATGTTATGATCTTTATGAGTGGTGCAGAAATGATAAATTTCTTTGACATGCACATTTAAAAAAGGGAAAAAAGGGTGAAGGACATGAATGTTCCTCTAAAAGTGAAAGTCATAATGCTGTAATAGCTGCATATAATGTAATAAAACAAATCTTGCTGATCAGACCAGCTGTTTTCGGACTCTGCTTTCTTGTTGTCAGCCATATAGCTTACTGTTGGACATTTTGCTCAGATGTTATTTCAAGCCAGAACAAAGATTCAAATCAGCAATCTGTTTTTATCTTTGATGTCAGCAGCATCCAATCAGTTCCATACTCCTACTGTGCACAGTCAGCAAACAGCTCTACTGCAGCAATTGGGGAAGTAAAGTGCCTTGCTCAATGGCACGTGATAGTGGTTGTAAAGGGAAGCGAGGGCGCCATTCATTCACTTTCCCCAGTCACATTCTCTTGGCAAGTCACAAGCCAACTTCTCATTTTCTGGCTGTCATCGGCCGAGATTGCACGCATGTCATCAGTGCAGAGGAGTAGTGAAGACAAAAGCTCACAGCCAGGAACGGAGCAAAAGAGTGAGGTGGGGTGAAGATATACAGAGGTGGGGTGCAGACGTGACCTTGGTTATGTAACAGTGGTATAGTAGAAGTCACTTCCTCGGAAGGGCCCCCAGCTCACAGCCAGCTGTTATGTTAAAGCAGCTGAAAACAATGACAGACTGTAAGGGAGGGAGGGGGCTCGGTTCCCAAAGATGATGTGGCAACAAAGCTGGCTGCTTTCACTGCACCTATGAGAGGGGAAGTTTGTTTTGGGGGGTCCACAAAGCAGGTTTTTAGTCCAAAAACAGGAAGAACTGTAGCAGGTGGCACAGGAAGCCCATTCCCTGAACTGATGAGTCAAACAAGAAATGGGATTTTTCTTGCCAGTTTGGATCTTATCAGTTCAGGATGTAGTGTTTTTGTTGATGCATTTTAGGGCTGTTGATAATAATTCTACTGCAGGTGGAGTTTGTTTTGCTCCTTCACAGAATTTGTAAATTAGAAAAGTAATAGTATTTATCAAAAATAAAGAACCGTGTGAGGTGTGTTGCACAATAAATAAAATACCCTTTTATGTTGTTTTTATTATAATTTTACTTGTAATTTATAGTGTTATGGCTTACTCACAAAAAACAATTTAATTACACAGTTGTTGATCTCATAGCTTATGAGCGAGTTGTGGAGTTAAATAACCTACATTTTAATGGGAAACACACAAGTTCATATAAACAAGACAGAACTGCCTTTATGTTTTACACAAGATAAAATTACTACTATCTAGTACATAAAGAAATAACTATCAAAAATAGAGTTCTATAATATACACTGATGTGAATAATAATTATTAGTTACATGGCAGAATTAATAAGCTATACATACTGTATATTCAAGCAAGAGTCCGTCTTTGTGCGCGTTTGCACTGAGGCCTAGATTAAATCCATTTAGCATGGTGGAGCCTAGATGGTATCCATGCAGATGAGTGTTACAACTGTACATGCATCAAACATATTGGTTGATAAAACAGTAAAAATACCACAAAGTAAAGACAGCCTTCACCTCTTTATGTCTAACCTTAATGTTTTTTCTTGCAGCTGATATATTTTTTAACAACAGTTGGGAATGCTAGCTAGTTAACCAGCCAGCAGGATAAACTGTTTTCTTTTTCATAGTGTCTTAACTACATGTCAGAATGTTTAAGATGAGGATATGCTGTGCTGTCTTTAGGGCTGGATGTTAATGCTTGTCTTTTTTGGCAGATATTGACATTATTTGCTCAAAAAACAATGCCATGAAGTAAGCTGTCCCTGTGCTCTGCATGTATAGGATCTCCCCATACACAGTCTCTCCGTTCCCCCTGGCGACTAGAGAGCACTCTCCGCAGGGTAGTTCCTCCTCACCCGCGCTTTCCTGCTCTCCTGCTTCATCTTCAGAGTGCGCAGTTTCTGCTGCCGGCGTTTCTCCCGGTACCACAGGTGCTCGCAGTACTCGTCCACGCTCAGGCTATTGGTCCCGACCATGTGCAGGTCCTTGTAGCTCCTCAGAGGGAGCTGAGGGTGCTGGGGCAGCCACGAGTTCCTGTGTCCCGCTTGTGGATGGGGCGGATGAGAGGGACCCGCCT
>OMKZ01015860.1:0-11841 GCA_900302535.1 Neoniphon sammara | reverse complement strand
GGGGGGGATATGTCTTAGGTCAAAAAATAGCGGAATCATTCTTTAAGCACTGGTTGCAAAAAGTTAACGCTGCATTCCAGACAACTCAAAAGGCCGCGGTCCACGGTTCATGGTGAACAACAATTTAAAGCTGTGGGGAACAATCACAGTTGCACCATTGAGCCACTGAGTCGTTTTTCCCACATGGCAAGTTAAAAAAAAACATTTTTTCTTGTGGAGACGAGGGTGTAACCACACAGATTTATCACAGTATCAGTTTAATAATCAATCACATCAATCACCGACGGGTCTCTAGAAAGTGCGTATTAATACGCCAGCAGCACGGAGGGATTTACGTTTTCTTTTCCAGCTCGCGCTCTGGAGCGAGTGACAGTCGGAAGTTGAAAACTGCGAACAGGAAATCCCTTCGTCCGTCTGAAACTCGGCATTCACCAAAGAAGTAAACTGCAACACTTGACTGACAAATAACTTCTGGACTGTGTTGATCATCATAGATTATTGATTAATGACAGTGGATTGATTTTTCTGCACAAAGAAACAAAACAGCTGAAGTCTTTTCTGTTCCTGTCATCCATCAGTTCCTTGTGTGTGTGTGTGTGTGTGTGTGTGTTTTGAAGTGGGTGTATGTGTACACTGTAGGTTTTTTTACGCAAACTGTCACACATAAACACATTAACACACATACACACACATACTTCAAACCAATGAAGTGAGGTTTGTTGTGTGTGTGTGTGTGTGTGTGTGTGTGTGTGTGTGTGTGTGTGTGTGTCAGTGTGTAGAGACCTTCTTGTGAGCACGTTAACTAAAGAAGCAATACATTATAGAAACTTCATATTTACACCACATGTTCCCTCTAGAAAAACAGTTTTACATTTTAAAGCATCCTGCTGCATACATTTCCATATTAATAAGGAAAAAAATCTCACCTTAATGCTTGGAGATATGAAGCGCATATTAATATCTCCTATGAGTTATGTGAAGGGCAGTATGTTGACATACAAATATTTGCTAATAAAGACATTAATTACCTTAATTAATTAATTGCTTCATTAGCAAAACTAGTTGTGTTAAATATGGCATGGTAAGTATGGTGACACATTAAGCTTTGCAAATGCCACTTACTCAAATTTAGCGCTGCAACTTTTGATCATTTTCAGTTAATTTGTCGATTATTTTTTGGATTAATCATTTGGTGTTTAAAATGTCAAAAGCCCATCAGAAGTTAGCAGAAATGGTGCTTGATCAGTCAGCCAAAGATATCCCAAAGTACATCTTTTTATAGTATGAAATGGAGAAAAGCAACCATTTGTTAAGCGGCAACCAACAAATGTTTGTGGTTTTTGCTTGAATGTTTAATGATTAAAAAGATCAATCAATTATGAAAATTATCAGTCAGTGTTTCAAGCACCTTTACCAAATATTCAATATCTATTAATACATTTTGACCAGTTTCCAGCTAAAAAACTGTAAGATCCATTGTCTCAGTTTGAACCAGATCCCATTTTACTAAAAGATCAATATCAGCCACGTATACAGCAAACTGTGTTCAGTTTATGTTGAAGTGTTGGTGTTTCTTCTTGCAAAAGGCAGTATGTGTGAAGGAGTCATGCAGTCTGAGATGCTTGGTCTTCACTGTTAAAAAGCAATGAAGCAGAGTGACAGGTCACTTTTATCTATGAACGAGTTAGAAATGCTGGTTGAAGCTGTTTGAGCCTCCCTAATGTGTTCTCCCTGGAGGAATGCATGCAATTTAAGTGACAGACATTCACACTGCTGTTATAAAGTGTTATTTTCTGCCTAATTTCACCTGATGTTCATTTACCTCATTTACTCCAACACTTATTAGAAGTCCCGTGGGTTCGTATGCCTTGCAATCCAAGATGAAGCTACCAGTAGTCTGGTGGTCATAAATTATAAAAACTGCCTTTCTGGCATCAAGGGAACTCCTTTCACCTCAGATGGCTTCTGCACAAGCGTTTCTGTAAATGCACTTAGGCTGGTTGTGTATCTGTTTGGATTACCATCATTTTGCTTGCCTTTCTGAATGGAGAACACTTTAATGTTCCCCTGGATATCATCCGATTTCCTCCTCAGCTCTCCCCGAGAAGATTTAGCTGATTCACGGCAAAATGGAAACGCTGGGTTCAATTATTTTTCATGAATACCCTTCGCCTTTAGTTTCCAGTGATTTGCACTTGGACCATGTGGTCCCAACTCATGTTGTTCCAAACAGGGAATCAGTCCAACCACCAAACAGGCCTACTGCTGTAGCTGTGTGGTAGCACTCAGGAGGAGCTGCTGCAAAACAAATGCTTCTGACAAGCAAACATGGCCACCGGCAGCTATTAGAGAAACAGAGTTCCTCTCTTATGGAAACACCAGAGGAAAGTTTGTCAAGATAAACACGGCAGAGCATGAATTATTTACATTTGTGCTCTTTTTGGTGATGTACTATAGAGCCTTGACATCTAAATAAGATATGCAGTTGCAAAGATGACAGTGACAAAAAATAAATGTAAATGTTTTATTTTATTTCTTATGCTGGTGTTCATTTCTATTTATCATGGAGAGTTTGCATAGAGTGATTTCCCAGCTTGTTTGAATTGTGAGATTTTGGTAAATATTTTTCTAAATTTAAGCCTTTTTTCATTCCAAAAATATAGTAAGTATTCAGTGTTTTCCCCCATACTTTTATTCCTGTCAGGATGGAAACAGCATTTAGAATATCATGTTATGTTAAAACTCCTGAAAACACTGGGATACAAGAAGCCTTTCAATGGCCAGTTAATTTACATAAAATCTAATTAATTAAAATTAATTAATGATATGTGCAAAGAAATATTAAGTTCTCCTACTCTCCATTAGTTAATACAAGACCAATATCGGCCTAATATATTGGTCTGGCCCTTAATGTGAGGCATGATAAGAGTAGGCCTGCAACAACTATAGTAACATAGTCAATTAATCCATTGACCTCCAGCAAAAAAAAAAAAAAAAAAAAAAAAGTTTAGTCATTTTATAATTTTAAGAAAGAGAACACAGCAAGCAAATGTTAACATTTTTGAATCTGTAGTCAGCAAATGTTTGGTAACATTTTTCTGGGAAGCAAGGGCCATGTCGTTTGGTTGGTCAGTCAGCAGTTTGGCCCAGAGTGGCATATCGCCAAATCTATTTAATGGATTGCCATAGAAATTTGGTGACAACATTCATATTGGCTCGATGATGACACATGTCAACTTTGGTGGCCTTCTCTTTAGTGCCACCAGTAGGCCCAGTGGGGCATCTATTTTGCAAATAATGCTCATTTTACCTGATAAATGACTAAAGCAGTTACTCCATTATCAAAATTATAATCACTTGATTTTCTGTCAATAGACTAATCAATTGAATAATCATCAGTACTAAACAAGCATTTTTTTTCAATGGTGTAAATGCACTATATTTGACTGCCATGTTGACCACGTCCCTTTGATATGACTGCTATGGGATTGTTTCTGTAGTCCCCATTACTCTAATTCCAGTGCTAGTAATTAATAGCTCAACAAGGTATTCAATAGTGGGAGGATTTAGCAGAGTGTATTACAAAATATTGTTGCTGTCAGGTGAAAACCATAACTCCAACATTGTAGATTTTCATGTTTTAATTTCACTTGAAGGATTACAAGATGACTGACAAGATTTCACAACTCTCAGATTTCTGAAACCTTTTTAAAAAACAGCCAGGTAAGCTCTTAAAGCACAGCTGGTTTTCTTAATTTGTGAAAAATGGACATTTTGGAGATAGAGGGTTTTCACCTGACAGTAGTGATATGAAACAGTATATCATGCTCTGATTATGATAATTATAATAATTATAATGCACTGATTATGTGCTTCTATGCGCTCTAGGTGCTTTTTAATATCTTATGAGCAATACTTCAAGTGAAGCATTACCCGGTCACTCACAGGGACACAACCCATCTGCAATGGCTTGTTGTGTAATAAGGATTGGTATTTATGACTGTGCATTGCAGACCCACTGGTAGCAATATGAAAGCCGTAAAGGCAAGTGGATGGACTGCCTTTTATAGGGTTTTTATGGCGCCTCCCTCTGACAGGATGTAGATAGATGTCAGAGTGACCAGTCACACAGCAGAGACAAGGCAGAGTGGACCATCAGACCTTGACATGGTCAGGAAATTGGAACTGAAGTGACCGAATGAAAATGAAATGAATTGATTAATAAAATAGAAGCCATGGTCACACTTGCTATAATTGAAGGATTTCATCCTGAAGCAATACTCATCACGGCAGGGAAAAATGCTGCCTGAAATTCATCAGGAAATAACTCAAATAACTGCAGCCCCAAACTTTAACAGTTTTAGGAGCAAGGTCTCAGGATAGGAGATCTCTTTGATGTTATGCCAATGCCAATATGTTTTTCCTTTCATGTTGGCAATTGGCATTATGAGTGGGAGATACTTCTTCAGATGGTGGAAATATCCTTTCAAATTGAATTTCAACTGATTATTGTTTTCAACAGTTACAGTTATTTAGTAAAGGTTGTAAAATGTTTGCCATGTTTAGAAGAGAATACCTTGAGAAAATAAGTTTTCCAATGCAAAATTATATAGGAGGGACTCAGCTTTCACTCTTTAAAATTGTTGCTTCTTTAACTGTTAGCCCTATGCTATAGCATTACTGGTAACACAGAGTTCATTGTGATGCATTGCAGCTTAGGCAAATTGTAAGCCAATTACAAGCAGGGATAAACTACTACTACCACTTAACTACTTGGGTAACTACTTTTATAATATAATCATCTGACAAACATCGGAAATTGCTTCAATTCAATGTTATGTCACTAATAACACGGTTGCTTCATAAAGTATTGAACCCCCTAAATTTTCAACAGTGTTTATTATATCCTGCTCTGATTATTATCATCATCATACACTAACAGTGTGCTTATGATACCTCATCATGGGTTTATGATGCATTATACTGGGCTTATGATGCCTTATATGGGCTTATTGTTCCTTGTAATGGGCTAGTGATGCGCTGAGCACCCGATCATATGAATAGTTTCCACACTATCAATCAGTGTTGGAGTAGAGGCTAAAGGCAGTGGTTTGTTGGATGAGGTTTTGGTGGCCACAGATAACAAAAGGGCACATCGACTTTTTCATGTACGATGCGATGTGATAGAATATAATTCATTGTCCTCATAGGAAAATTTGTCTTCTGCATTTGTACAAAAGAAGATACAAGAGACATGAAATAAGGTGGCAGTCTCATACTGAAACTAGAACAGGTCACTCAGTAGAGTGCAGATCTCCTCCAGACATGCGCGGGGACACAATGTCTATATAAAGTAGATAGTTGTTATTGCTTTGTGCCACAACTGGTGGTAGAAAGGGTGAGAGGGGTTTTCCATGATGGCTTTGATCTTGACCCTCGTCCAAAGATTAGGCCAATTAGTCCTCTGATGTATGAAACAGCGATGGCTGTTTTACACTTAATTTCTTACAGTGTTGGAGCATCAGGCTATTGATCTATTTTAACCCCCTCTTGTTGACAGATTCCATCAGCTTCTGACACTTTATACAGTGTTGGTCTCCCGTGTGTCTGCTCTGTGTTCTGTTGACTTTCTTCCTTAGCAGTGTGTTTTATAAACTCGTCCAGAAAACGCAGTTCACGTCCTGGATTTTTTCACCCTCCATCAGAGCAAACACAGACACAATACGATTTAAAAAATAGCCGATTAGGCTGATAGGTCCAGAAGAGAGTGATGGTCAAGCGAGCTAGACAATGAATGGAGTGAGGAAGTGGTAGTAGCGAGAACAAATGGTTTTCAACGTTTTTTTTAATTACTGCAACCCCAAGAGGTTTTTCATCATACGCTCATAACTGTGCACAAAAAAATTTTCGGCTGATAGGTCTCGCAGCAAGATTAGCGGACAGACACACTCAACCAAACACATGATCTCCTGGTGGAGATAATCATTCCTTCTAGTCTCATTTCCATATATTTTGAAAGTGTTTTCCTCATGTCTGTCAAAACACAGAGTAGTCTGAGACAATAATTTGATGAGAGCGTTGTTTGGCATCACATTTGTATGGAAGTGCACGCTTGTTGAAAGAAGCTTCATTGGATGTCTTGTTTGCTGCACACTTCATCATTTCTCAACCTGTGTGTCTGCAGGCTCACTGGGCTCTGGATATCACCAGGAAAACAGGAATTCTCCCTCATCCCTCACAACACCCTTTTCTTAATTTGTTGTGCTGTTTTCCTGGGGGCTTGGCTCCCAGCTGAGGCGTTCGGCTCTATGGGCAGAGCAGGTCTGGGTTTTCATGAAAGGACCTGGCTTTGGCCCCTGGAGACCAGCTGGAACAGCAGGTATTATCAGCGCTAAATGGATCTGAAAAGGCATCGGCCGAGACAGGCTCACTGCTGCCTGATTTATGACTGGCGATGCAACAAATAGTTAGCCATGTTACCGGCAGGGATATAAGCATTTTCATGGCCACAGTTCAAGTTTATTTCCGCCATAAATTCAGAAAGATATGGAACAAAAAGAGCAAGTGAATTTATGACATGGTGGGTGTTGTTTGTGAGCTGCCAGGAGGAAGCTGTGTTTTAATGCCCTGCGGACAAGGATGAACGGTCATTCTGCTCTCTTATCTCTCCTTTTTGGCCAGCGGAGCATCAAAATATATATTCTCACACAAAAATACAACACAGAGGTACAAAACTGCATGGAAAAAGAGGGAAGGCATTCTTATTATTCTGTTCTCATTATCTAACTATTTTTTGACCAGTGTGAGCTGCTGAAGGTTGATATTTTTGTTCTGAAGCTGCAAACGGCTGTTTTGTGCTGATATTAAATTAATTTAACAATTTTTATGCCTAAAATTAAAATTCAGTATTCATTATGAAACAATGACAAAACTATCATAAGGAGACAACTAGGGCTGCACATAATGATTATTTCCATTTTCAATTAATCTGTTGATTGTTTTTTATTATTATTGATTAATAATTTTGTATAGAAAGTCATGAAGTCATACTTGATTGGACACTATATGACTAAAACATCAAAAATTGTCAAAAATAATGACTGTTGCTCTGATCAGAGTCCAAAGTGATGTCTTCAAATTGCTTTCATAGTCTGAGCAGCAGCCAAAAAAACCCCAAAACAAAACAAAATATAAATTTTATAATGTTATGAGCAGAGAAAAGGAAGGGTCTTAGCATCTTAGTGATCTTAGTGAAGTTGGAAAATGGTGGGTGTTTTTACTTGATGAATGACTGAAACGATTAATCACTAATTGAAATTATAAGTGAATAATTTTATGTCAGTGGGCTAATTGATTAATTGCACTCAGCACTAGACACAAAACCGATCTAACTGATAAATATTTTTAGGTAGATCAGCAGCTCTGTGAGGCAGTTTGACCCACCTCATGTGTTCAGTGGTAGGGGTAACTCTGGGATACATCACTGACTTTAAATGAAGAACTCAAATTACAATAAATAAATAAATAAATAAATAAATGAGTAAAATGTGCAAAGAAAAGGATCAGCAATCCATTATATCTGTCTTCTTATATAATCAGCTCTCTTTCTATTTATCAATCAAAGCTTCACTTCACAGCTGAATTCTTAACCTCAACTGTTTGCATAATTAAGGCTGTGTGATGCAGGGGCACAGAGGCGTCTCTGTGCTTAAGAAGTTATTGGGGCTCTCTTGTGGCATGCTATAGTTCAGCCCTTTGAGAAGCAGTAGATCAATGACAGTGATTAACCCCCGGTCTGAATCAGAAACAGCAGGCTGGAGTGGCAGGATAAAGGGAAAGGTCTAAATTCAGGTTGGATGTCAGAGCAGCAGGTTCACTTTCTCAGCCTCCACTGCTCTGCTGTTCTCTCCTGTCGCTCATTAGGGGCCACAGACTGTAATCAATTCCCCTGCATTGATTGGCCACTGCGCAGTCTTCTGGACAAGATCACATTTCTGTTCCACTTCCCAGCATCCCTCAAGGGTCTGGGGAGTGGGATGGAAGTGAAGCGTTTAGCCCACATTCGACAGGGAAATGAATTGTTTACTGACAGGATGAGGCTGTAATTATTTCTTCCACCTTGTACAGTGTGTCAGCGCGGGCTTCCTAGATTCTCTCTCTTCCTTTTTCATTCCCATCCGCACTGCTCTATGTTCTGGGTGAATAGATTACAGTGTTGATGGTGTAACCCTGAACTGCTCCCAGATTTCACCTGCATGCCAACACTAAATGTAAAGCCATCCCTAATCATCAATTCAAGGCTGAACACTGGATTAGTGATTTGACTGAAAGCCAGTACTGATGGAAATAGTTTTTTGCTTGAAGTGCCAATAGTCGATATTCAGTAGCTTTAAATTTGACCAATTCCTTGCCAAAAAATAAAAAATAAAAAGGAATTTAACATTTTCTCCATATTTTTATTCTTTCAGGATGGAAAAGCCCCTGAATCAGCATATAGACCACTAAAACTCTTAAACCCAGTAGTAATAATAATAATCATAGTAACTTTTAAAGTTTACATTTTCTGAATAAAATGTGTCATTGTGCTTGCTTTGGCTTGAAAGGCTAAAATGTTCAATTTATTAGTTAGTTTTTAAAGTGTTTACATGTTTATATATCAGTATTCACTTTAGCGTTTTAGTGGAATATCCCTTTTTTGATTGATATTTTCAAATCCATCTAATTATTTAGTGTTGAATTTATTAGTTTCAACAGTGCTTACTGTTTTATATAATATTAATCACTTTAGTGTTTTAGTGGAAAATACCTTTATTGATTTATTATTCCAATTAATTAGTTAGAGTTGAATTAATTTTTTAACAGCGCTTTCTATTTTATACAATGTTAATCACTTTAGTGTTTCAGTGGAATATACCTTTAGTGATTTATTACTTTTGAATTTAATTCTTTAGTTAAAGTATGAGCTTAATTTATTAGTTTGAAAAGTGCTTACAAGTTGATAAATCACTAATCCCTGTTTTAGTGGAATACACCTTTATCATTTTTTTTTTTTTTTCAATCCAATTGAATTGATTGAAAGATGCTTACAATTATCACTAATCACTTTAGTGTTGTAGCGGAATATACCTTTATTATTTTCCAATAATATGAATATGAAGAAAAATAAAAAAAAACAAAAAAACATTCATGTTCACTAATCTGGTGAAATTTTCTCACTTGGAATCAATTAAGGGCTTTCAATCGACAACCAGTGTACTATTGATAACTTATTCCACAACAAGTATCAAATCAATCAAACTGCAACATATCCACCATATTCGAGGTGAATGACACTGACTAAACCAACATCTCAGTCTGTGTCAGTGTATCACAATATATATTTCAGGTCTTCTAGCGCAGAGCTGACAAAGTGAAGGTGTTTATATTTGATGAGGTAGTGATACTCTTTGTGAAAAAAAAAAAAAAAAATCCCTCACACCAACAGTTGGAAGTGAAGGGTGACAGACAGGACTTTGCACGTCAACAGAGGCAAGTCTTTTGTGAATTGTCTTAAAAGGAGGTCGACAGTTTATTGTGAGCCTGTTCACGACTGATACCACGCCAACATCCAGCTCTGAAAGCTCTGCGCTCAAACGTGCCCTCCTTCTCCTTGCTCCTGCCAAAATATTTTCCTGCATAGTGACAGCTCCCCTCTGAACGGAGGGACCCTGAAAGCATTGTGACACAAAAGAACATAAGTAACCCCCCCCTTCATTTTCTTAGCCTTCATTCTTAGCTTGGTAATCCTCGAGATCCTTGTTTTGGTGACATCTGTGCTGCTAAACGGTCATTGCTGTGGCATTTACCTTTGCGCTTCCCATCACCTGGTGTTGTGCCAAAATTTGTTTCCCCCCAAAAAATGTGTTTCCCCCTGGCAATGGGTTTGCCTTGATTTCATGCCAGCGAAGAAAATTACAACATCGCTTTCCTTTTTGTGTGTGTGTGTGTGTGTGTGTGTGCGCTGTTTACACTGTAAAACAGCATTTTAAAAGCATTTTATGGGATTATAACAAATGAAAGGATCTTATCATCTCCCGTTACAACCTCTTGGTTTTTACAAAGAAGTTTGTCAGGCTGTACATTAAGCACATGTTCCTTCTGCAGTAGCAAGTTGCAACATACACTGAGAACAAGAGAAGGGCTCACACATTGGGAAACACATGATGTGGGAAATTTTGGCACAGACTTGAAATGTAAAACGAATCAATGGAAATTCTTTATGAGCTGGATATGGATTGAATCACAATTGTATCAACTGGCCATAGAGAGTAACAAGATATTACTATTCATTTGTATTGTATTATTATATGATATAGCATTTTATTATATTATTATCAGTAGTAGTAGTAATAGTTGTATGAAAATGTTGCAGATTATTGCTTAAACTCACTGTATTATGCCCAATATATAACAACCTTACGATCTCTTTATATTTAGGAAAAACTCTGACATTCAGTCACTATTTGTACAGATTTATTTAGCCTTTTGCATTATCATGCAACCTTAGACTAATTGTGGAAAAAAAAAAACTCTGCTAGCCTTAATGTAGTTTAAATCAGTAATGCATCATTAAACCAGACTTAGATTTGTGGCCTCATTAAATCTAAGCTAGCGCCATTACACTTATATTAACTCAGCAGCACCATTAGATTAAAGTGACTCAACTTTCACTCCTGTTGTTGTTGCCTCTCTGTTAGCCTGTACTATAGCTTATGCTATAGCATTGGTGACACTGAAGTATTGTGATGCATTGCAGGAGATTGCAAACCCATTAGAAACAGAGAGAAAGAATTTTTACAATATCATCTGATTCAAAAATCATATCCTTAACTCTACAGTTGCTTCATACAGTACTATTACCAGTGCTACCACTACTATTACTATTACTAATAACTGGAAAAGGTGCATTTTTTTTGAAGAAAATGCATGTGATTGCTGAGTGCTTGAAATAATTGCCTGCTAACATGCCAGAATTGGTTGGAAGAGTATGAACTGTATGTTGAGTAGAACAGAAAAGTGAGAAACTGAATGTAGGTAAGAAGAAACTGTGAAAATGTTCACAGTGAGTAAGAATGCAGATGTGTGGTGAGTAGGAGTTTTAACATTTTTAAAAAAAAATGTAACAGAAAGCAAATAAGTGTGAACATTTTTTTTTTTAAAAGGAAGGATAAGAAAAGCAACCTACAAAGTGTTTTAATAGTGGTGGTTTAAATGAATTTAGGGAAAGGTGTGGTAGAGAGAGACAGTGTATTACAGTTTTTCTCGATTGTTTACACACATTTTCTGAAAGCATGCCTCATACTCTCAGAACTCTACACACAAATAAAAAAGACACACACAATGGGCAAAACCCCTCAATTCTCCTGCAAAATGAAACTTTACATTCAAAACAATGTTATTTCTTCTCAAAATGGTATTTTGTTTTCAAATGACACACAAACCATCATATGAATGGACATTTATAAGAACCAGTTGAACACTGATTTGCTCAATGTAAAACACTATGATCAATGGAAAACACTTCTTCTCCATTCATCATAATGACGTAGGCCTTTTTTTTGTTTAGTGTTACACTTACTACAGACAGTACATGCATAAGTGTGTTGTAAAATATTTTAGAATATTGTTTTTATACTAAGAACACACAAATACACGGTAACAAATCTATTTTATTTTTCCCCACAAAAACAATGTACACAGTGTACATCCCAACCAACACAAAGTTGCACATACAGTGGTCTACATACAAAACAGAAGAATTTACTGTATACAGTTACAGTAAAAAAAAAAAAAAAAAAAAAA